>JANEYF010001450.1:20000-30844 GCA_029963845.1 Rhamnusium bicolor | reverse complement strand
ATAACGACTCCAGCACAGAGCACGTTTGATCAAACATTTTCGCAAATTGAATTAGAATTGATCTGCACATTAAGTCCAGTTTAAGGAATGTGAGTCCTCAAAATGTCTGGCCATTTTTTTGTTATCCAGTTTTGCCTTTCAATTGTTCACTTGTTTTAATCAATAAATGTTTATCATTTGGAACAATTATTTTTTAACATTTTGTCTGTAACTGGACAAAATTAAATGTTAATATCTTTCTGCAATCTCTCAGAAACTATTAACAGTCAAACGAACCATTTTTTGGAATCTACCCAGTTTTATAATTCTGTAACATTAATTATTCAAGAGATTGATTAAATTCTAGATATTATTGGCTTAATTTTTTTTTAAGGGTTCTTATTAAATACAAAAACACTCAAATCTTAAAATATATCATGTAATGGTAAATTCGCCCCTGATGTTTTTTTAAGATCGACCCATTCTAGGGGCAAATATTTTATATTTGATTAAATTCTTATATTTTTTATCCATTCTAAATAAAATATCCACCTGTACATTTTCTATATTCGTACTGTAAAATAATAAGACTGAAATAATTATGCCTTATTAGAAAATTTATTTATTACAACAAAAGCATGTAATTTAGATAAAAAAAATAATGTCCAATGTACATTAAAACATTCGTCATCAAAAATGCGCCATTATTTAAGTATAATTATTTATTTAGCCGTAGTAGTAACCGCCATATGGGTAGGCTCCATATAAATATTGGGGTGAAGGTGCTGCAGCTGGAACTGGAGCAGGATTCGGTCCTGGATAAGCCATGGGAACGGCCAATGCCATGGAGGTAACGGCAAGGACCACCAAAAGAACCAACTGTAACGAATAAATTTTTTTTAATAATTAATTACTTATTTAGAGATTTTTTGATACTATAATTATTTGTAAAATTTTTCTCATCCTAACTGAAAAACGTAGTAGGTATACATCATCTCTTCAGCCAATAATGAGGAGGTAAAGAATCGCATATTATGCAAGAAAACCAAAAATATTTCGATGGAGAATTAACATTTGAAATCACTAATTTTTCAGAAATAAAATTCACACAATTTACTTTTGCTATGTTAAAAATTCATAATATATTCCTCAGTATACGATTTTTTTTAAAAATAAGCAACTTTGTGAGATCTTGTATTTTTTTTATATTTGAAGGTACTGTGAGACAAATTTAAAATTTTTATCCAGTACCTCATAACTTTTTAAAGTGCAATATACAAGATGCAGCTAAAAATAAATAATTTTTTGATATTAATGGATAAGATATTTATATTGCGATACTCACTACTAAGTGAGACTTTTTCCATAAAAACTAAATTCATAAATTTATTAAATAAATTATCCAATCACATCACATGTAAATAAATGATATTTTTGTGCAATATCAAACTTTAAATGTTAAAATAAATTTAGGTTTGGATGGAATGTCAAATTTTAATAAACTCGATCAAAAGTCAATAGAATATTTTTTCTAAATCTGTACTTGAGAACCACAACGGGTTAATTTTCAACTAAGTTTATAGCAAATACAGCTAAAAGATTTCGTTTGGGCTTAAACCATAAATTCATAATAACTATAATAATAAATTATGCATTTAGCTGTCCCCTCATACTAAGGTCTTATTGGACTAAAATGGACGGTGGTGCGTTCAATAACAAACGACTTAAACCAATAATCTTATTTTGAGAAATTTGGACTAAACCCGTTATGGCTTTCAGGTGTAGAAATATGCCAGATAATATTAGAAAAAGTACGAATATAATATTTTAAGTTAATAATTTTATTGAAGAATCTCAAGAGTTTATAACATAATATGATTACAAATTATATAAAATATCAATTTAAAATTATGAAGTAATAATCTGGTAGATACTACATACACTACTAGTCTCTATTTCATGCAAAACCTGCGTTTAATGTAACACACAGTGATGGAATAATAGAAAATTGGTAGAATAGAGGCAGTTGCTTTGCGCCACTGCTTCATTGACACAGAATAACGAGACTGAATGTTATTTATTGCGGCATCTTCGTTCCTTGGCAGAATTCAACATTCGCTTGGAGCATCATATCGCGCCGGGGCGGGCACTCTTAGTGGCGACGAAGCAGTATACAGTCAACTCTCTCTAACATATTTAAACTATAATTCTCTTATGATAAGTGAAATAATTTTCACAAACAACAAAAGACTCCATACTCTACTCGATAAGTGTTCCACTAACGAGGTTGACATCAGGTGATTATTGAATAAGATTTACAGGAAACAACTACTCAGGGACAAAAAGTTCCAACTTGCCTTGAATTAAACCGGCAAATCTTGTTTGGTAACTAAGATTATTTGTCAATTCCTCACTAGACATAGACCGGTTTCAAACTTGTTATGTCCTCGTCAGTATGCCATAAGTAATGGGAAAGACAAATAATGATAGCATACCAGGCTAGCCTAAAGCAGATTAAGCAAGACAGACATAGTGAGTGATAAGTGTATCCCTCTGGTGGTCAGTGCTACTACCCGTCAGACATCATTGATGTCTCAGTGACTGATAGCGACCTGTAAAGCAGGTACCAAGAGCTACGACCTCTAACGCTAATGAGCTAAACTATATACTGAATAAGATTTACAGCTTTACGACTTTAGTTGTTTTCTGTAAATCTTATTCTCTTATTCTCTCAGAGAGAAAAATGCAATAAAAAAAATAACACTTTAGGTAATTTTTCAAGTACAGATTTTATTAAGGAACCTTAAAGGCCACTAAACAAAATTCTATTAATCAATTTTTAACAAAAAAAATGGTTTCCGCTACTTGTCAACATATCTTTGTCACACCATATATAATGAAAACAATCAAAATATAAAATATGTACATCAGTTAATTTACATACCAATTTAAACATTTTTTGCGAAGATTTTAGAGCACTGTTTAGTAACTAACAGATTATTGCAATGTATTGCACTGCACATAAAACTGTGGATGGCCATTTTATATACAATTGTAACCTACATTTGCATATTTTACTTTCTGTTCCTAGTTCGTTTCCTTGTAGATAATATAAACAGAGCGCGAGATAATGTTAAAAATGCTAAGCACATCCCTAAAATTTTAGGTTTTACTCTTGAGATCATCTGACATTGTCTTATGTTAATTTTGACATACAGATGAACATACATATTTATTCAAGTGATTTATTGTTAGAATTTTTCCTCATAAATTAATTTTAAATCAAATACTTTACAGAATATATTTAATATATTTTTTTGCACGAAGGGGAATAAAACAGCTTAAAAACAAGGAATAAAACTAGCATTTATTCCCTTAGGATTTAAGGTCGTCCTAGATACCAATGAACAATACAAACATAACGTAACGTCAACATATTTATTATATCAAACTTTTAATGGACAAAAAATCAAACATATAATCCATTTATTTCAGAATTAAAATTAATATTATTAGAGTAATTTCCACTGTTCGTAATGTTTGGTAATTATTATTCTTTAGTTTTTACAAATAATTTTGTTGCAATAAAAATTGTAAGAGTGCAGCTTAAATTAGAATACATTGCTATGAACCCCAACTTAACTGAATAATAAATCAGTGCAACATCAGCATTGGCACTGCTTGGCGGTGGGGGGTGGTAGGGGTCATTGCAACCAATGAATTTACTTCACCTTGTTAAAGACGAAATTCCATTTTCTTCTATAATTCTGTTCGAGAGGAAGCTTTTAGGGATTAAGCTGCATTTCTGGAGGGTCTCTAATATCAAATATATTGGTAGATTTTGGTTTTTAGTTTCCCACTGAAGAAATATTTTCGTGTAGGCCTAAAACATTGTCATTTATCCCAAAATTTTTAAATTCTTTTCTCATTTATAAAATGAACTCATACGTAAATTTAAAAAGTCAACTATTTATACGTATTTTGACAATATTAAGGGGCCTAGTCGGGAAAAAAGCTTCAGATAGCTGTGTTACTCTTTAGAAAGTTTTTATACATGTGTCGCTGAATAATTTTGCTCTTGACTATACCTTCACTGGACGTTTTATTCACCAACTTCATTGAGGTGCGGTTCCCGATAGAGGTAACACTTCCTTGCTCCATTTGTAGTGACAAAGGTACTTATTTAGAAAATTAATTTCAACCAAATGGTACGGAATAAAAGTTTGAAACTTGCTGAGCATAATTATAAAGATTCATTCTAGAAGACATGCATGAATTTTACCTCGAATTTTACCGATTGATATCATAATATAGGAGCTAATCACGTTCAAATTTCACTTATATTTACAGTATAAATTTTCCCTACATAAACTGAAAATTAATTAAAATAAATATACATGTACCCTCTAGTATACTTTCAACTACTGATCCTCCAAATTTGGTGTAATTTGATCAAACCGTATGGAAGAAATAAATTTTGAAAAATTACCTTACCTTAATTCGATTAGCCCTCTTAAGTACATTTCTGACCTAGAAAAAAATACACAAGAACTGTTAAATCCATTATGCCAAAACACACAGGAATTATAGCAGGCTACATTTATTATAACACGGATGATTTTGAAACAAAAGGACATGCCAGCGGATACATGGAATCCTGTGGACTTACCGACTTTTATTTAATTTTTGGATATGTTATTCTATGGCTCAAGAGAAGCAACTTTTAATAAGGACAGGATATTTTTGTGTGTCTGTATACCTGGTGACCCAGAAAATGCACATCAAAATCTTGACAGTCTGTAATCTATTTCTCCAACAATATGTAAAGTTTTTCCACAAAAGAAGATCGTGTTGACTGAACGATGAATGAAGCCTTAAAACTCCCTCTAAGTGTGTAAATAAATCAGTACTTTAATGGTATACAGGGTGTATTTGTAAAATGAAAAGTACATATCTATTTTGTATGGTATCTAAAGGATTATAATAGGGTGTGTAGCTGGTAAAGCTACAAATTTTTTGTTTATACACTACGTAATAATGGACTGTAATTTTCTTTTTGTTTGCTTAAAAGTCGAGATTTATTCTTATCTTTGGGGTTGTAATTCTGAGAAGAGAAGGTGTATGAGGTGCTGTTTACATTTGTGGTTTAGAGTAAAGGGGAAACTAATTCTTGTAGATAAACTTAACCAACATTTATTAAAACAAACACAACACATAACACATACCAACATATGAGATGTTGCAGCAAACAAGAGAGTGATGAGAACTATCTGCAACGGAACTAAAACTCTAATAATGGCAAGTTGGTTATACAATGCTTTTTACTCCCTCATGCTTTTTCTACCATAATTGAACATGTTGTAAGTACCACCCCTATGCGCCCGAACTCAATCGAGGACGCACGAAGTGCCTTCGATAGCGCGCTCTATTTTTACTTAAACTAAATTACAATAATTCTATTCGTTTGAAACTTCAACAGGGTATATTTAAAACGAAAAGTAATATATTTGAAATTATTGCGCAAAATGATAAAATAGCTCTCGAAATAAACCCGCAAATTTTGCCAAGATGTAAACGGAGCACATTTTAACACTGAACATAATTTAAGTTCATGATAAAGGAAACAGAAAAATTCTCATAAAAATTCCTTTATTAATGTGACCGGTTTCGGAATTTTATGAGAATTTTTCTGTTTCCTTTATCATGAATAATTACTCATATGGGATCAACCTATCTACGTTATAATTTAAGTTACTCATTGCAAATCCTGAAATTGGTTGGAACCTTTGATGTGAAGATAACAATGACGTATTTTCTACAAATCATCAAAAACCATATACTGGACTTGACGCGCGTTTCACCAACCAAGTTGGCATCATCCTGAGATGATTAAAATTTGACTTTTAAGTCTCCGAATCGATTGAAACTTTGTGAGCATGTAGTGCCTTATACAAATAATTATTTGTCTAAACAATATGGCGCACCTCTCAAGCGTTTTTTGAAAAATAAGGCCTCTGAAAATTCAATATTCAGCTTATAAAGAATTGGAATAAACAGATTGCAGCGAGCCGCAGGTCAAAGATCAAGCCGTTAGACCCAGGAACACTGGATCGCTGAATCGATTCCTGGAAACTTAATTTTTTTCTATTGTCTAATTCTCTTTTTTAATATTTCATGCGCATAGAAACAAAACATAGAAATAAATAGGAATAAATAAAAATTACTTGCAAATGACATAGAAGAATAACATTTATTATTATTTTATACCTTTCATACATTATTTGTATACATTATTTTGCATGTATTTTTAAATTCATTGGGGTGAAGTCGGCAGAGAGGAGAAAACCAAATTTCGATTACTCAGCGATTCGTATGTTTTGATACATCCTCAAGACTATTTAAGTTAAGGTTTCCTTGTGAAGGTACATACATATTTTCTAACAATTTAAACCTAAACATAAAAAAATAAATAAATAATATAATCTGACTAGTTAGTGACGTTTGTTCGTACTGTTGTTTCTGGATTATATTTATTTATTGTTTATGTTTATGTTTAAATTTTTATTTTTTGTTTATGTTTGTTTAAATTTTTAGTAAATATATACCTTCACAAGGAAACCCTAATTTAAATAATAACAATAATAATAATAAATTGTTTATTCAAATGTACAAAACAGATATGAAACGTCAAATACATATGGACAATTATATAAAATGCAATTAATAGTTATTTAATGATACAAGTGTTAAAAATGACTGTTTATTTTGTGAGTGGAGAAGTTTGCGATACTAGCGTAAGCGAGTGGAGCAACTTCACGAACAAAATAAAGTCATTTTTAACACGTGTATCATACAATGTTTTTTCTACAAACACCATTAAAAGAACAATAAAGTTTCTGTAAAAAGATTTCAAATCCTTTTTAATGGTTACCTCATAATTCTAGTAGTTTGTAGGATTTATAAAATAAATAAATCAAGTTTGCCCGTTGTTTGACACATGCTTGTCAAATGTGAAAACTATTGCAATATGATGAGTTACAATATTAATTATAGTCCAGAGGGAAGCTAATCGATTCCTCAAAAAATTGAAGAAGCAGCTATAAGGGCAACTTTAGATTTGTTGCCCACAAAATCCAAACAACAATATGAATTAACGTACAAACGATTTGTGGAATTGTGCGATCGGAACAATGTTGCAGGCAAGTATAGTGAAAATGTAATGTTGGCCTATTTCGAGCAAAATTCTAAAATTTGAAAGTCTTCGCCGCTTTGGACACATTTTTCAATGATAAAGGCTATGTTAAATGTCAAGAACAATCAAGATATAAGTAAGTTTTATAAACTCATCGCATTTTTGAAGCGCAAAGGAGAAGGATATCGTTCAAAAAATCAAAAATTTTTACACGCCAAAATATTGACGTTTATTGCAGAGGCGCCAGATGACAAGTATTTGATGTTTAAAGTAGCTGCTGTAATAGGTATACTAGGCGCGTGTCACCGTGAAGAACTTTGTCAAATGAGTTTAAAAAATATTGAGGATTTAGGGAAATACACTAGTGGTAAACATTCCAGATAGCAAGGCTAGAGTTTCAAGAACCTTTCCTGTTATTACTGAGACTTATATTGACTTATATCATAAGTACTTAGCATTACGTCCAGCTCATGTCAACCACCAACGTCTTTTTATTAAATATACTAGTAACAAATGTACGATTCAACCTGTTGGAATAAATATTTTTTTGAAAGATGTCTATAGATATTGCAAGATTTTTTTAAATTACCAAATAGTGAACTTTACACCGGATATTGTTTCCGTCGGACATACGCCAGCTTGTTAGCAGACTCTGGTGCAAATTTATGTACAATAAAAAGACATGGAGGATGGAAAAGTTCGAGTGTTGCAGAAGGATACGTGGAAGATTCGTTAGAAAACAAAAAGAGGATTGCTTGTCACATTCTTCCAAATAATTGACCTTCTTCTAACAAGTTAGAAATAGAGCATGGTAATAGTATTTCCTCCACTGCTTCAAGTTCAACTTCAACAATTTTTTCTTGTGAAGTAGTTTCCTCACAAGGGATAAATATTACTAATTGCTCCAATTGTACAATTAATATACATATTTCTAAATAACTTGTAATTTTTTGTTAATAAATATATAAATGTCATTATGACAAACGACTTGTCATTTTACTTTTTGCACTAGTGTTAAAAGTAAATCATGTGATCATTTTTAACGCGAGTTTATATAATATTACATTTTTAGTTCAAGTATGCCGTGTTAAAAATTTAGTTTTTAATGGTGTTATTTATATATTTATTATGACAAACGACTTGTCATTTTACTTTTTGCACTAGTGTTAAAAGTAAATCATGTGATCATTTTTAACGCGAGTTTATATAATATTACATTTTAGTTCAAGTATGCCGTGTTAAAAATTTAGTTTTTAATGGTGTTTGTAGAAAAAAATATTTATCTGTACATCAAATACAATAAAAACACACATACTCTTAATTTGTAACTGAGAACACACATAGGGTAAAAATACAACACGATACCGAATTACTCCAGATTATAAAACTCATGGAGAGAAAACATTTTTCACTGAGAAATTTTTTTAACATTTTTTTGAATTTGTTTAAGGCATTGTTTTTAATATTATATTATTAAAATATCATTTGCATTTCATGCCGTGTACATTGTGGTTTCGTATGAATATGCTTAAATGCTGAAAAGCAAATAATGCTGCGTAAATAAAAACTGCATTAATATGCTGTATCTCTTGAATGTGTCTCTACAGGATTCTAACGCTCCTAGTGAAAACATTAATCTTACAATTCTCTTTTGCAGAATAAATATTCTAATCGAGGATATGCCTAAACACCATTAAAAAATCTGGTATTTCTTGTGTGGATAGACAGTACGATAATACACATTTATTAGCTCATATTTTGTTATGCCGTATTTCAGATTTCGTAATGCAAAGAATGTTGAATTTAAATTCATTTACATAGGATTTCAATGTGATATTCCCATGTTACTTTTACGTCTAGCTGTAACCCTAGAAATTTGTAATTGGTGGATCTTTTCTAGCGTTTAGTTTTTTGGATAAATAGTTCTGAGAATGTGTCAAAATACACGAAACGTCGACCAATTGACACTTGATTTTCTCCTGTCTGCTGACCTCACACCAACTAATTTAAAAATATAGGTATGCAAAGATTAATGCAATCAAATAATGTTATGAAATGTATAAAGTTATAATAATAAATGTTATTCTTCCATGCCGTTTACAAGTAATTTTTATATATCCCTGTTTATTTCTAACTATGTTGGTATTTATATACGCAAGAAGTATTAAAAAAATTAAATAATAGAAAAAATGTTGTCATTCCAGCGCTCCAGAGTCTAGCGCCTTGAGCACTAGGTCACCTGTGGCACGCTGTAAGCTATTTATTCCAAAACCTTATAAGTTGAACAATCTCGGAGGATTATTTTTCGAGAACGCTTGAGAGGTGTGTCCTATTATTTGGACAAATAGCCATTTGTATTGAGGACTGCAATCTGAAGAAGTTTCGTTCGAACTTGAACGTCTGACCCTCCCGTTGTTAGTTTTAATCATCTCGAGATGATGCCAACTTGGTTGCCGAATCGCGCGTCAAGTGCAGTATTTGGCGTTTTCGTGTTTTTTGGAAAACTAAGTCAGTGTTTTTCATTCAAACTCTTTTTTTTTTAATGTAACCAATATAAAATTGTACCTGTTTTTAAAAAAGGTGACGGGGCTAGTATTGGAAACTGTAGACCAATTACTATAGTGAATAATTTTTTAAAAGTATTTGAAATTTTATTACATGAATTACTATTATATGCATATTATTCGCTTAAGCCAATTTCAACAGGGGTTTATTAAAGGAAGATCTACTGTCACAAATCTCATAAGTATCACAAAATTTTTAGCTGAATCTATTGATTCTGGACCTCAGACTGATGTTTTATACACAGATTTCTCTAAAGCTTTTGACAGACTGGACCATGACATTCTCATTATGAAACTCCATGCTCATGAATTCTCACTGAATCTCCTAGATTTCTTTAAATCATATCTTACTAATCGGAGACAATAATGTTGAATATTCTGGCCACCAGTCTGTTTACATTACAGCAACATCCGGTGTTCCACAGGGTTCCAATCGGGGTCTCCTTCTTTTTAACATCTTGATTAATGACATTGTGATTTGAAGGTAAACTGCTTATTGGATGCAAACGATATGAAAATCCATTATAATATCAGAAGCATTGATGACTATAAAATGTACAAGATGACTTAATAATTATAAATGATTGGTGCATTGCAAATAAATTACCCTTAAATGTAGCAAAATATGATGTAATGACCTTTTCCAATAAGAAGAACCAATTATTTTTGAATACTCGTTAAATAATTCTATTCTAAATAAATTTCGAAATCTGAGTGTAACATTCGACAAAAAAACTTTCATTGTTGGATCATATGAATAATCTCACCTCTGCTTGTTTTAGAGCCCATGGGTTCATTATTAGAAACTTTGCCGACTTCAACAATATCTGTACAATAAAACTGCTTTTTTCTACATTTGTGAGATCGCAAATTGAATATGCGTCCATTATATGGTGCCCCTCCTGTGATATCCAAAATCAAAAGTTAGAAAGTCCAAAGAAAATTTCTGAAATATCGTTGTTTTAAAAGAGGATGGGGTCTATCCTCCAGTTGGTTTTTCTCACTCTGTCATAGACGTGTAAAAACACAAGTAATCTTTTTACACAAAATATTACAATACGGTAGATTGTCCACAGATCATTGCAATGTTGAATTTTTTATGTGCCAAG
>JANEYF010001450.1:0-15000 GCA_029963845.1 Rhamnusium bicolor | reverse complement strand
AGTTTCTTAGTGCTTGAATTCAAATTTGGAATCGCTCATGTATACGAGTAGTATGTACCTGCGCTTGAATATCTGGTACTTGAAAGGCTGTCTTGCCCGTCTTATAACTTCAGATTTTTGGGAATCTAATTCCATTTTAAAATCTTTACGCTTTCAATATGTAACATGAAAATGATTATCTTTTTGGACCTTTTGTACGCAACTTTTTATTCAAAATTTAATTTTTTAATAAAATCACTCCTACATATATAATCTTTGTATCTCGTTTTGTTTGCCTCTAAACTGAGTTTGAAATTAATAATTGCAACACTCGCAGCATTTTAATGTCGTAACTCATAGTATGGTAACTATAAACTTTATCGAACTTTTTATAAACAGTAAGCGGTAGGTAAGTAGGAAAATAGGAATATTACAAGCAAGGGGAATTAATTGAGTAAACTTCTCAGATAAGATCAGACTTGAGGGGCGTTTAGACATAATACGATTTTTATTGCAGCTTCTAATTTTTCAAATCTGGCTGCCATCCATCTCTAGCCACTCTAGCGCTCTCTCATACATTCTGTAATTCACACTAAGCGTCCTGTATGATTTTTGTCAGTTTGCCAGAATCACAGTCCCAATTAAATTATTTTATTACACTTTAAATGTTCTTATTTTAAGCAACACATGGCGCTCGACATTAATTAACAACTCCATTTCTTCTCTCTCGCCTATCATCTAACCATCATCAGTGTTTCGTATCCCCGGCGTAATCTTCAATTGGTAAATCCTATCAAAGTTTGGTGTTTTTTTAGACGACACGTGTTTTATCACAGTGGATTTATTAATGATTGCACTGAATGCCCCACACTATACAATAACATACAAAATATAACTCTTTCTGAAGATGCGAAAATCTTTGCCATTTTCTACGTACACTAACGCACTACACTAAACAGAACATACCGAATAAATAAAAAGCCGTACTCACCATGCACACAATATATTGCTAGTCAGAATGTTTTCGACCTGAACAAATTACAAACTAAATAGAGCAAGAATGTAATCTAACTAGAAGGTCAATAAGCAAGTAGCCTAGGATGCAAACGATGTTCGCTCTTCGACACTACATGCATACATAATATAATTCTCGCAGACTCATAGGTGCTATAATCCTTGGCGGTTGATGACCGCTCGTTGGTGTCAGTTTACATGCAAAAGCTGATTAATTCATTTTATCAATGTGTAAGTGCTCTGTCAAAAATTAGTTTGATTTATTGCTATTATATCATTCGATTTTCGAAATGTAGTATTAGGTTTAAAAGCCGTCTCTGGGATGACGTCCAAACTCCCTAACTCTAATTGTAACTGTAGCAAATAAATGCCGTATATGACTCGAGAGTATCTTTACTAGTAAACTAATTTATTGGTTGAATTGTCACATATACAGTGTTAAAATAAAATATATTTAATTCTAAAAATTTTCCAGTGCTGTCCATCAAAAATAAAATGACAATAAAATGATCTCATGGGAAATTAGGATAACAACATTAAGATTAGGGATGTGTTTTGCATCTATTATAATTGTTATGTTTATTGTTTGTTTGTTTGTGCACAAGAAAACTAAATAGAATTCCAAGTGGAATATGTAAATAAAGATTATTGTTGTACGAGTATATAAGAAGAGCTGCGACATTTCATAGTTAGTGCAAATATTAATATTCATTTCTCAGTTACTAGACTTGTTACAAAAATCAAAAAATGTTTAAATTGGTGAGTGAAATAATATTAAAAGAACTAAAATGTATGAACGGGCAAACGTTTTAGTAACATATTTATTTTTATAACGTTCTGGTACATCTTTGTGATTTAGAGTGAAATACCTACATAATTCATTTTGCGAATATAAGAACTAAAATAAATTGAAATTTGTTTTTGAAATTCGCCACAGTAATCTTTAATAGAAAGTAGAATGAAATATTAGAAACAACTTGTTCAAATTTTTCATGCATTAATATTAAAAATAAAACTATTCCAATAAAAACAATAAGATTCATTTAAGCATGAGTTTTGTAGTGTCCTTGAGAGTAATTTTTGCAATAAATGTAATGGATAATTATAAATATAAAAGAGATTTAAATAATTCATCGTTGTTAATAATCTTTTTTATCCAAAATACTAGCAACTGATGGAGTTAGTGTAAGGACACACATTGTAAAACAAATTTAAAGAATGAAATAGATTCAACAACGAAATATTTTGAATTTAAATTGCTGGTACTTCTAACTAACTGTTTTATTTGCTCACATCTTATATTTATTTATACAAATTTATACAAACAAATAAATATATATTTAAAAAACAAGTAAATATTGTCTATCAAGTATAATAAGATCCAAGAGTTACGTTTTTATATTTTCAATACTATGCTCTAAGAATTAATGTCCAAAATGAAACAAAAAAAGAAATAAAAAATATTCATTCATTACTGCACTGCACAGTCAAACTTTTTTTTCTAATAAAACATATTCTGTTTGTGTGCAGTTGCGAAGTTTTCTAAAGTCTAGAAATTAACAAAATATTATTTCATCTAAACTGTTGACCAAATGAAACTAAACTTTTGTTGTGTAATTTTGAATGCAAATATTTTGAAAACGATATGAGGTATCGAGATGTGGGTCTTGAAGATTTTCTTGCACTACGATAGAAGATTATCTGTCATATTGAGATGCTTTCGGAAGAAACTGTTTTGGGTATTTCTTGATATCTCTGATATTTTTAGAGATACAATTTCCTTTTCGAAAATGGTGACACTTTTACACATTGAATCATTACTCTTCAGTGAGAAGATGAAACAAAGGCTTCTTACTCAAATTCGATTAAGCAGATATGTTGCTAACCACCCACAATTTAAATGTAGTATTCAACAGCGGAGATTTAACGCCATATTCCCGATATTATGAAATTACCTGTTCAATTCTCTGCTATATGAAAATGATATGTCGTTCGTCTGTTTGGCCTAAGGAAAAGAGGTGTTGTTTAATATAGAGGGCAGGTCTGTTCACCCCTAAAAGTGTAGTAACAAAAGGAGATTTATTATAGTGTGCCACTCGTAGGCAGTGATTAGCGAATGACACATTAGCTAGCTTTCTATATTATAGTCGGGAAAATTGGATGTGAGTTCGGGTGGTTATTATGGGAAAAAAGCTTCGTGGCTTAAGGTTATTGAGCAAATATTTATTGGCAAATCTAGATATTGTGTAACTTTGTATAAAATATATCCAATATCTAATATTTAATGATAAACACTAATAAAATAACATGATTTGTATACAGCAACCGGCAACGTAAGATTATGAAATTTTCCGGTAATCGTACAAGGTAATAAAATATTAACAAAATGACGCTTGACCGCTTCAACTAAGCGACTTACACAAGAAATTGTATATGAGTGAAATGACCCTTTATATTAAAAAGGTGGCTTATCTGTGATCAATGGCTCGTCAAAAGTCTAGGATTCACCCCGTCTTAGTCACGACGTACACCCTGTACGTGTGAACACTATATTCGTACAGGCTTTGCAAGGGCTGGTTGGTAAAATCTAACCCAAGTGAAGACTAGGTATTCAGGAAGAATCTAAGGATACAAAAGAAACCTGTATCTAGGTAGAATCCGAGTAGAACCCTCCAAGTGTCGACTTTGTTGCCTCGTTGACAAAATTTTTTTAGTTTGACGGCAAATTTTCTTCCAAGGAGACGCTAACACACCAAACTGCCTGAAAACCTTCCAAAGTGAAGATATACTAATGCTCCACAAACCCAATAACGGTACACCAACAATAACGAGCACTAATAAAAATTGTTCTGGCAAAATTCACTATAACTCCGCAATAGAAATTTGTAATATTTTACTTAAACTCTACCAGAATGTAGTCGAAGATAGGATTTTCGTGCATAACCGCAATGAAGAATAAACAGCTTTGAAATTTCGGAAATTTTGAAATTCTAGTTTAACCCCTACAGGTTGAAATTTTATAAGTATTTGTACAGGGCGATTTAAAGTATTATTGAAAACTTCATTTCTATTGACATATTGTCTATAGTCATTTAGTTGTGGCATCCTATAATGTATTTTCTCACCTTCTTTTATTGACATCCTTTTGTATTATTTTTCTTGCCTTTGCAATTAAAAATACTGATAACGATTTGTAAAAGTAAATTAATTTATAGAGGGTGACCCAAACAAACTTTGTCGTTATACTAATTTCCACAAATCACATGCATAAAAAACATTGCCAATTACGTTATCAGTTACAAGCAAAGTAATTGTTCTGTTTCTATTTAATTTCCTCAACAGATCAGCCCACTCTCGACACAGTAGTCAGTAATGGCTATATCGTGAAAGTTTTCGAAAATGTAACTAGGCCTGCTTATAGAGATGAGAAATGCTTACAATTTGAAACTTTCAAAAAAAGCATGACGTGGGAATGTTATGCCTTTTGTCATTGCTTTGGGGAACGCTTTAAAAATAGGAAAAATAATGATTGTTACTGTGGTGGAAATCGAAAAATAAAGCACCCAAAAGATTTAGTGCGATATTAAAGATAACCAGATAATAATTATGTAGAAGAAAACATGACACCTTAGGAAATTTTAGAGGTTGAAGTGTGAGCAGGAGTGAAGTGTATCGGAAAAACCAATTAGATTTTTTCTTATTTATTATTTTATATTACCATTCAATCGTTTACTTTTACAAATCGTTATACGTATTATTAACTTTGTTTCTGCAGCAATTGGTAACTGTTTATGGATCGTCAGAAGTACTTGATCAGTCGTTCCTAAATACCTTTATTCACTGGAATTTGTGATTACCTCTGACGGTCCACAAACGATTACCAACCGCTGCAGAAACAAATCTATTAATAGCAAAGACAAGAAACATAACAGAAATCATGTAATAAAAATTTAACTTTCATTCATACTTTGAGTCACTGTATAAATACTCACAAAATTTCAACAATAAGCAACATATAGGAGTGAAATTTGAATTACAAAATTTCTGAAATTCTAAAACTGTTATTTCTTTCCTCAATTTACAATTATACACAAAAAATCGTATCTTCAATGATAATAAAGCTAACGCAAAACTTAAAAAACCGCTTCGGAAATTCTCCATAACATTTTCGATATGTACTTGAAAATTTCATATAATTTCATATTCATTTTCATTTGGCAGAGAGAGCAATTAACTGGTAACTTCATAAAATCGTGACTAGGTTGTTAAATCTCCACTGCTGAATAATATTGAACACTACATTTAAATTGCGAATATTGTGGGGTCATTAAAAAGCGTGTCTGGTGAATTAAATTCGAGTAAAAAACCTTGTGTCAACTGCTCACTAAAGAGAGATAGGTCAATGTGTAAAAGTGTGACTCATTTTCAGAAAAAAATTGTATCCAGAAATATAGAGATATCAAAAAACACCCAAAACAGTTTCTCCCAATTTATCCATAAATTATCATAGGTATAAATCTACAATTGTTCTTTTACATTTTCGGAAGCAATGAAATTTTAAAAAATTGCAAGGATTTTATTTTGAACCCTGTATACAACGTCTTCTATCGTAGTACGATGCCATGGTTAGCAAGTTTATCTCTGATGAAACTTGCAAGAAAATTTTCAAGACCGCATCTTCATATCTCTTATCGCTTTAAAAATATTCTACTTCAAAATTACACAAGAAAATTATATTAATTTCATTTAACCAGCGGTTTATATAAAAGTCTTGGTGTAAGCCTTGTATATTAAAATATAAATACAAAACTGAATCTATTTACTTAACTAATATATTTCTTTTTGCAGTTGGTCCTTATGGTAGTCCTTGCTGTTGCCTCCATTGCGTTTGCCGCTCCAAAGGCTTTTCCAGGACCTGACCCTGCCGCTGCTGCGGATCCCTCTCCCCAGTGGTTATATTATAGTTCATACCCATATTATAGTGGTTATAGATATTACTATTAAAGAAAATTATAATCATAGTATTTCATCTTCAGAATGAAATCATACATTTCCATACTTATTTAAAATAATTTTTTACTTCCATTGTTTTAATTGTTTTTAATAAAAAAGAAATGTAAAAAGTAAAATTAAAGTTTTCTTTATTTATTTAGGTATATTAAAAAATAATAATAATAGACCAAACTACAATAGTACCGTCAACTGGGGTGAAGTGGGACGGTTTTCAGAAATTTTTGCTCATAACTTTCTTATGGTATGAAGCCAAAGATTGAAACTAGGGGGAAAGTTGCCCCTGATTATTCCTCTACAGAAACTGGTTACAAAAAAGAAAATGTATATATTTTTTTTATTATTATTTTGTTTTGTCCCGCTACACCCCTGCTTGGGGGCGAGGTGGGACACGCCTTTATTTTCATTGAAATTTCACTTCACCTCTTCTGAGGGGTGTAGTGGGACATCTAAAATGTTTTTAAAAGAAGAATAGCACTGGAGAGTGCTGAAATATCACTTTTATTGAATAATATATGGCATATATGTTTAGGAACTTAACATTTATTTCTTAAAACTAGTAAATACATTTTAACAAAAAGATATAAAGGTAGATATATTATCCTTACAACTACCCTCTAAACTTAACTTATGGGTTATAAGTAGAAATACTAGTATAAAAAAGGCAACTTTAATTTCATAGGAAATTGATATCCACCTCTACGTAACACAGTAGGCACTGGCATTATTCTGCATATTTGATCAAAATCTATTTCACTGGAATCTTCTACTTTGGGGTAAATAAAACTATTTTTTATTTTGGTATTAGGCCTTAGAAAAAGAATTTTTTTATCACACATCAGTAATTTTGCCAATAAAATATTTATCAGTCTTATTTGATTTGAAACGAACTTCTACAAAATCGTCAACTTCAGGTTGCTTTGTTCCTAGTTCAGTTCCCTCATTTTCAGAAACTTCATCTTCAGTTACTACATTTTCGTCGATGCTTGGACCACCCATGTCATTTTCTTTCTCAGAATTATTGTTAATAACCTCATCTGCCGGATTGAAATCATCTAACGAGACACTTTTACCTGGAACAACTGCAACCGTTTTCCTCTTCTTTATAGCAGGTTTGGTAGAATTTCTGGCGTTGCTAAACAGATCTGTTAGAGAACTCACCCACGCATTTTCATTATTTTCTGTTTTCTTTGGAATGCGCTTTAAAATTTGTTCCCTATCGACTGGAATTATTCCTGTGGCTGCAAACCGAGATATGATATTTTGCTTCATTGTTGGTTCTAATTCTATCAGTGTTTGTTTTAACAAAGAGGGAAAAAACTGTTTTAAAAGAGGCCCTTTATTTCTTAACTTCCACTTATTTAGAACGTTACGCCACTTCAACTTCATAGGGCGGAATACGGCAACATCTAACGGTTGACTAAGATGAGTTGAATTCGGTGGCAACAAGCAGAAAGCAATATTTTCTTCTTGACAAACTGAAATAACCTTGTAAGAAATATGACTGGCAAGATTGTCACCTCTTATAACTTTATGTTCTTCTAATTTTCTTAAATAAGGTACTGCGATGGATAAAAACCATTCCTCAAATAGTGGTTGGTCAAACCACCCACTTTTACTTCTTCCGTACCTACAACCTTTCGAGTCATTTTCTAACCAGCTTCCATATAAATGTTCGGTCTTGTAAACAACAAATGGGGATAGCATGGTGCCATCACCCGCGCAACAAAACATCACAGAAATGGAAGACTTGGTAGAGTCGATAACTCCTTCGGGATGTTTTGTTTTTCTTCTAACCATGACCCTTGGTCTGCCAGGGTCGTCAACAAAATTAGTTTCATCATAGTTTAATATACATTTCGGTGCAACGTCCTGAATGGTTTCAGTCAGATGGTTGAAATATTCATTTATTGATCCTTCGCAAATCTCCGCTCTAGCTCGTTTTACATTTTCAGTTAACCTTACCGTTAGACGATTTTTGTATCGGTTTAAGAATGATTGTACCCAGTCAGCTCCTGGCATATTATCCTTAAAAACCCTGTGTCTACGACCCTGGCGGTCTAGGTATCTTTTTACAATCAATCGAAGATCAAATTTTTCCAGAGGAAAGCCCCAATCTGCAGCTATAACTATCATTTCTACCAAGTAGTTTCTTCGGCTGATGTTAATGACATCTGTCCCCCATACTTCTTCAGACTATTACCAACGTGTACATGTCTGCACAGAGTACCTTTTGGTATCCCGAAAACCTCTTGAGCTTCTCGTAAAGTTATTTGCTTTCTTCTTACTTGGGCTACCTCTGTTTCCAAGTCTCTTTTGTTATACTCTCCAAAGTGTCTAGCACCAACTACTTTCTTGTACACACGCACCATGGTTCCACTTCGCCCCACAAAGTGCACTAAAATGTAAAAACAATATTTAAAATAAATAAGGAAAGATTTTGGAAACATTTTTTTTACGTAACCTCTACGTAGGGTTTTTATCTAATGGTTAGAATAATAAAACGAATAAAAAACATACAGTAAGTACTACTTCAGTAGAAAGTTCTTTTATACATAAAAATTGACTAAAAAAATAAGTTGAATTCACGATTCTTTTATTAAAATACACTTACATTGAAAACATCCGACATTCAGTCACATCTATTCTGACAAATGTCATCTGTCACTAATAAAAATTGGACGTGTCTATTGCGCCAACAGGCGAGAAGAAGTGACTAAAGGGTCTAGCCGGATAAGCATGTTAAAAATGCCCTTAAATGAAATTACACGAAATGAGCGTTAAAGTATTTTATTAGTTATAAAAAAATATTTGCTAGAGTATTATTCCAAAAATCTAAGGGGGGGCTGACTTTTGCAAAAAAGGTAATTATTTTTTAAAAATATGTTGCAACTTACATAATGGGTGAAAAATTTTGAAAAAATTCTCGAACATAGAGATCTATCAAACGAACTCAGTAAAAATTATTATGCCGTATTTGGCGCGAAATTCAAATTTTAAAAAATTTACAAAAATTAAAAACGCCCTTTTCACCTTTTTTTTTTGAAAAGGTGCTACCATGATTTTTTTCTAACAGATGTGCCTTTGCATTACTAATACCCCTAATTTGTTTCAGAATTTTTGATTTGGTGGCACATGCTGAAAAAAAAAAAAAAACTTCACCTCACAGCCCCACAAAAAAAAAAAAATTCTGACCTAGCAACGAGACGAGTATATCCTTATGTATTTTTGATCGCTGATTGCGAATCCGGGGTCAAAAAAAGTCGTACACCCCAAAAAAAAATTTTAGAGCCAAAAAACACTCCCTGAATATGAGATAACGCTCTGAAAATGATGTTATCATTTTAATCAATCGTTTTGTGTAATATTTTCGGGAAAAATTTAATGTATTACGATAAAAATAAAGGTAAATTACAGCGTTCACCCTATCGGTATGAAACGCTACAGGGGTAGTTTTGGGGTATTACGTGAATTCTACGTCAGAGTATTGCAAACCTAACCAAACTTAAACATTTTTAAATGTTTTTCAGTCATTGTCGTTATCAATTGGTTTAGTGGCAGATTAGGGTGGTTCTCACCCTCTATGGGGGTGCGTTTCATACCGATAGGGTGAACGCTGTAATTTACCTTTATTTTTATCGTAATACATTCAATTTTTCCCGAAAATATTAAACAAAACGATTGATTAAAATGATAACATCATTTTCAGAGCGTTATCTCATATTCAAGGAGTGTTTTTTGGCTCTAAAATTTTTTTTTTGGGGGGTGTACGACTTTTTTTGACCCCGGATTCGGAATCAGTGATCAAAAATACATAAGGATATACTCGTCTCGTTGCTAGGTCAGAATTTTTTTTTTGTGGGGCTTTGAGGTGAAGTTTTTATTTTTTTTTCAGCATGTGCCACCAAATCAAAAATTCTGAAAAAAATTAGGGGTATTAGTAATGCAAAGGCACATCTGTTAGAAAAAAATCATGGTAGCACCTTTTCAAAAAAAGGTGAAAAGGGCGTTTTTAATTTTTTGTTAATTTTTTAAAATTTGAATTTCGCGCCAAATACGGCATAATAATTTTTACTGAGTTCGTTTGATAGATCTCTATGTTCGAGAATTTTTTCAAAATTTTTCACCCATTATGTAAGTTGCAACATATTTTTAAAAAATAATTACCTTTTTTGCAAAAGTTCAGTCACCCCTTGGATTTTTGGAATAATACTCTAGCAAATATTTTTTTATAACTAATAAAATACTTTAACGCTCATTTCGTGTAATTTCCTTTAAGGGCATTTTCAACATGCTTATCCGGCTAGACCCTTTAAAATATTGATGTTTTGTCTCACTACACCCTGCAGTCCCGCTTCACCCTTGTTGACGGTAGATTCTTTAAGTAAAATTATACAGATTTTACTGAACATACCTTTTTACCATGTTATAATAATATAATAATATAATAATAATAATATAATAATAATAAAAATAATAATAATAAGGGGTGCAGGGGTGCTAAGGACCGGCAACCTCCACGTTGGTGCACCCCTGGACAGGCAGAGGTAACTCTGCCTGACAAATGCCGGCCGGGAGTACCAGGGCTAACCACCCTGGTACTCTTACTGCTATGGGTTCCTTACAACCTAAGGAGGGCCCCTCACAATCGACCTCAGTCGGATGGAGGTCAAGGACAGATGGGAGGGGCCTTACCGGACGGTCCAAACGATGACGACATCGCAATTGTACATGGACGCTTTAAGTGGACGAGGGAACTAAAGGATGACTTGCTGACCTGCCGCGAGAGTAGCGAACCTGAGCGAAGGGGATACATGGCGCGATTGCATGCACTTTGGTGCGAAATGCATCCAGAGCATCGCGCCTTCTCTCAACAACACCTGAGAGATCAAGTATCCTTCTTGCTCAGGACAGGTTACGTAAGGGCACCCCGTCAGCTGGAAGAACCGCCAGCCGCAGTTCCACCGCGGCAATTACCAGCTGATGGGGATCATCCATTAGAGTTCACCGAGATAGACTTAAGGACAAGGGTTAGCCTTAACACCAAGGCTAACCTAAAGCCACAAGACCTGGCTAGAATGGACGCCGTCATCGATGAGGAAATTCCGGAAGATGCAGATATCTGGCAAATCAACTGTGCCGTGTACAACGCCGCGAAGCAACTCGTGTCCCGTGAGAGGTCAACCAATCACGGGGTCGAGAAAGCCAAGCGGCGTGTACAAAAATCGAGGGCAAAATACAGTCGGCCAGACAACACGCTTCTCGGATCCAGAGTGTGGTGGAATATAAGACGACTGGTAGAGTTTTTACTCCCAGAGTCCGGCGCATAGCAGCCGGACTAAGACGTCAACACCATATTCTAAATCTGACAGTGATGCTTACCATCAAGCAGCACTGTCTAGATAGGATCCGAGCGCTCATGGCGATAAAGAAAACATTGAAGAGGCGGGTGAGGAGTATGGAACAAAATAATTTGTTCCGTACGAATCCTTCTCGCCTCTTTCAAGAGCCACAGCGTGTTGTTGAGAATCCGCCGACTGTAGAAGATGTCGAAACCTTCTGGAAGGGAATCTACGAAACGACGCGTCCACTCAATAGCGACACTCCATCAATTGCACACTTCGAGGCTCTGTGTCACAGACATCTTGAAGAGCCAGAAGAAGTGTGCCCGGCAATCAGTACGGAGGAAGTCCAACAAGCACTTGTTGGTACCAAGAACTTCGCTGCCCCGGGCCCAGACGGCATTAACAACTGGTGGTGGAAGAAATTTCCTTCCACTCTCCGCCGTCTGGCGCGAGTTTTCAACCCATGGTTGAACGAGGGGCAGCAGATTCCGGACTGGTTCGTCGAGGGACGTACTGTGCTTATCCCCAAAAAGGGGGATCTTTCCGACCCGAGGAATTATAGACCGATCACTTGCCTCAACTCCTGCTACAAGATATTTACACGTATCTTGTATGCTAGGACACTGAGGTCCGTCGATCCGGTCTTCCAGCAGATACACGAACAGCGTGGTGCCAAGAAGGGCATGGCAGGTTGCAAGGACAGCCTGCTGATAGACCGCTGTATTACACAGGATTCTGTGCAATACAAGCGGAATCTATCGATGGCCTGGATTGATTACCGCAAGGCATTTGATACAACATCACATGAGCTATTGTTGTACTTGCTCGAATGTCTTGCGGTACCAGCACCACTAGTGAGATGCATAGAACAGCTGCTGCCGCTCTGGAAGACCCGCTTCACCATAACATCAGGTGCACAGCGGGTCACGACAGAGCAGGTGGCATTTAGGAGAGGAGTTTTCCAGGGTGACTCCCTGAGTCCTCTCCTCTTCTGCATCTCACTGCTGCCGTTGTCTGTTGGGCTCCGCCAAACCCGCGGATACCAATGTGGGCCACCCAGCGACCGGAGGCATAAGGTCACCCATATATTTTATATGGATGACCTTAAACTTTATGCCTCCGGAGAGCGTGAACTACAAAACGCTCTTAGGGTGGTCGAAGAATATACGCGGGCAATTGGTATGGAGTTCGAGTTGGACAAATGTGCAGTCGTCCACCTCAAGAGAGGATGATGCGGGGAATTCCCTGAAGATGCGCAGCTCGCAGACGGAAGCATCCTAAGACATCTGGATGCCGGAGAGACCTATACATATCTGGGTGTGCAACAAAGGCACATTCAAGATGTAACGCAAATAAAGGATTCTCTCCGCGGCAAGTACAGACACCGCCTCCGAAAGATTTGGTCTTCCGAACTTTCGGGGAAGAACAAGGTGTCTGCAACTAATATGCTTGCCGTTCCGATTCTGCTCTACTCCTTCGGAGTAGTAAAGTGGAGGGTAGATGAGCTGCGCCAATTAGACAGAGATACCCGCAAGATGATGAATATTCACAGAAGTATTCATCCTAGATCGTCCGTTCCTCGTGTGTACCTCCCACGTCAACGGGGGGCCGAGGACTCTTGAGCCTGGAGTGTACGCATGGCAGAGTAGTACTGAGTATGGCATGTAACATCCTCAGGAGCTCAGATCCCCTCTTGCGGTTCATAAAACATCACGAAACTGTAGGAGTGGAAGCAGGATTGTTCAAGGCAGCAAAAAGAGCCGCAGATGAACTCGGTCTCGCATTTGACATCAGGCGAGGAGGTCGGCGAGGTGCTGATGTTGAGTCAGTCACCGAACTTCCGGCATCGGGAAACCGATAAAAAAAAAAAAAAAAATAAGGGGTGCAAAGGACCGGCACCTCTGCGTTGGTGCACCCTGGACAGGCAGGGGCAACTCTGCCTGACAAATGCCGGCCGGGGGTACCAGGGCTAACCTCCCTGGTACTCTTACTGCTCGGGTTCCTTACAACCTCAGAAGGGC
This sequence comes from Rhamnusium bicolor, assembly GCA_029963845.1. Lineage (NCBI taxonomy): Eukaryota > Metazoa > Arthropoda > Insecta > Coleoptera > Cerambycidae > Rhamnusium > Rhamnusium bicolor. The sequence goes on along the minus strand of JANEYF010001450.1, from coordinate 1,631 downwards.
CCCTCACAATCGACCTCAAGCGGATGGGGGTCAGAGACAGGTGGGAGGGGCCTTACTGGATGGTCTCAACGTTGACAACCTAGGCATTGAACATGGACGCTTTAAGTGGAAGAGGGAACCTCGGGATGACTTGCTGACCTGCCGCGAGAGTAGCGAACCTGAGCGTAGAGGATACATGGCGCGAATGCATGCACTTTGGTGCAAAATGCATCCAGAGCATCGCGCCTTCTCTCAACAACATCTGAGAGATCAAGTATCCTTTCTGCTCAGGACAGGTTACGTAAGGGCACCCCGTCAGCTGGAAGAACTGCCAGCCGCAGTTCTACCGCGTCAATTACCACCTTACTTCAGCCAAATCGTCTGAAAGCCCGAATCAGAGCTGCCGAGCAGGAAAATTTGTTTCGGCAGCACGTCGATAAATCCCAGCATGGTGTCTTCTATAAGACCATAGAAAGACTGGGTTTATCGACCAGGCTGACCTTCGCCTTTCTAAGGTCAGCAGGGCTTAAGTCGGAGACCGAGGGATTCATTATGGCCTGCCAAGATGGTGTTATCAACATCTTGGTCTACCGTAGCCGCGTGTGGCGTGTAGAGATTTCTGATATCAACTGCGGGACCTGCCATCAGGCGCCGGAATCGCATCTGCATGTCCCGTATATGCGATTTCGGCCTACATCCACCGGCATAACGCGGCATTACGAGTGCTATACTACCACCCAAGGCACTCGTACGGGGTAGACCAGACACCAGTGCTGCCTTACGTCCCCGGAGATATTGAGTCCGTTGTCGAGCACGAGAAATGCCGGATTTACTGGAACTACTCGTTCCCGACTGTCAGGCTAATCCAAGCCAACAAGCCTGACATAGTCCTCCTCGACCATCAACTCAACGTGATGTATGTCATCGAGTTCTCGGCACCTGCGAAGAAAAACATCACCTTGAAGGAGGAGGAGAAACGGACCAAATATCGCAATCTCCGATACGAGCTCCAAGTGCTGTACCCAGGCTACTTGGTCAAAATGGACGTCCTAATAATCGGTGTACTCGGAGGGATAAAGCCTACGCTGCTCTCGGAACTGATGATCATACTGGCCTGCCAAAAATCAGCCGAGTGGCTGGCAGGCCAAATGCAGAAGGCGGTCATTCTGGGTTCTCTCCGTCTGCTTAGGGCACATGATTCTGGTATCTACAGTCACTAACCCTGCGGGATGTGGGGAGTGGCTGTAGTTGATGCGCCGGCGCGACTCCCGTGAGGCATCGGAGGCCACGGGAGGATTGACCGGCATCGGATATTCCGAAAAAAAAATAATAATAATAATAACGTTTATTTACGATATAAGCATTGGCAATAAAAATAGAGCTTTCTTAAAACAATTACAATATGTAAATAAACAGAGTATCTCACGATGGTAAAACCTTATTTGTGAGTAACAACACCAGAAGTTGACATACAGTATATATTTAAAAAATTTAACCTTTTGATTCTAACTAAATTCCTAATTTAAAATATACTAAGTATAATTAAATAAGAAAAAGGGAGTATGAAACTTAACCTACTGGATCGTAACTAAATTCCTAACTGAAGATATACTATATTTAAAAAAAGCAGTGAGGAAAAATAGTACTGAAAA
>JANEYF010001449.1:0-164951 GCA_029963845.1 Rhamnusium bicolor | reverse complement strand
AACTAATGTTATCCGACTAGAACCTCGGACCTCGTAAGACAGTTGAGAAAACAATATATAAACAATAGTAAATATTGATACTTTTTTGGTTTTAAATCTACGCATCATTTCTTCAAAAACTAATTATTATCTATGTAGATCATTATTTTATTATAGTATAGGATTTAAAGGTATTTTAAATAAAAGCCGAGGTGAGTTTTTATGGTTCATCTTATGCCACTTTTTACAAAGTAAAACAGAGAAAAAAGTATATAATACAAAAAGTATTTAATAAATTTCGCTAAGTATACACACTTATGTAAAAACTATGTATTGGGTTAAGTTCGGTGCTAAGTTTTGATACAGTGGTTCATTTCTGAAAAAATTATTAAGGAGCTTCCTCACTTTTTTAATTAGATGTTGATTACTATTTTAAATTTACATACTTTATTTTTGAGCACGAATAGTAATTAGTTCGACGCGACTGACGTTTATGCGAAGGAAAAATTATTTCTAAATTTATTTTTAGAACCTGAGAAATTTTACCACCTAATGACCCAAAAACAATCAATTTGAGACCCTCCTCGATTAATCATTTCGTTACAACTAAAAATAAAAATTGTATTTAAATCAAGAACCAGTAGAATCAATAGGTTTACAGCGTCCGATGAAAGTTGTTTATTTAACTGAATGAAATATATTAAGTGAACATACTATACCAACATTCATTATTGTACCTTTCAAAGATTCGAAATTATACTTTCGGAAAAAATGTAATTTATGTCCCCACTTAAGATACTGTAATTTCCTATGCAACGCCTATGGACACTTAGACGATGATTTATCTAGTGAATCAACCAAATTAAAAATCAGGCTTCATTATGTGCTCATTGTCAACCACTAACTAAAATATTAATAATGATTAAAATGCTACGAAGATTCTTTAATTGTATTCAATAAACAAATTCATTTTTAACGATACCTTCGTCACATTAAACTTATTTTTCGGAAAATACTAGTTTGTGTGGTAAAATTTTCTAATGGTATTTTTTCACTTCTCCGATTATGAGATATTCACAGTTAGCAGAGAGGGATCATCATTGAATTTGTGTTAAGTAATTCGAAGTAATTCCCTGTTATTTCAAAACGGTGAAAAAAGTTTTATCACAAAAATATAGTTTTACTGCGGATGGGAATTTGACGAATTTTACATTGATAGTTTTTACACTTTTAAAATATGAACACGAACCACTAAGCACTGACCTCGGTACTGACAGAATGTACTTAATGTTGGCTGGCGAATTGCAAAATTGAACATTACATTAATTCGGTGCATTATTTAAAATTTCAGTTATTGTTAAATATTTCAGATAATGTGACTAATGTACTAGTTCAGTCCTGAGAGACCATTGTGATATGACTATTTATTTTTTATTCAAGCGATATAAACTTGACTGTACTAAAATGAGCCGCGATATTCTTGTTCTAGAAATTCCCTCGTAACGACCAATTATACTTCAGATGTATAGTTTGCGAACCAGATATTGTAACGGGACGCCTGGGGTAAGACGCTACGGAACGTAGAGCCGGATTTAACTGTATTGTGTCCTGGAAATAATTTTTTTCACAGGTTTTTGTGTTTAGTTTAGCTAGCAACAATTTAACAATTGTACAAAAAAGAGAAAGCTTTAAAAACAAAATAAAAACAAAAAATATAATCTCAAAATAGTAACAGAAACAAATATTTTTCTCAATAAATGAACTAAAAATGAATTCTAATTACTGTAATAAAAACGGAGATATATTTTTGTCAAAATGAAAAAAAAATATTAGCATTAATAACAATAATATCCGGGAAAAAGAATGTTTCTCAAGCATTGAACCACGAAAGCACAAAAATGGAATTAAATAATGTAGTTGATATCACAAAATTCACTTCTACACTTCACATCACTTCACTTTACCTCTCCTCACATTGCTTCTTCCTCTGAATCCTCGTCCTTCTCACCCTCTTCTTCATTTTGAGATGAACATACTATCCTCGTTCAAATTTATAATAAATCTATTTCCACTATTTATATGAAATTTGGCAATTTTTAAATACTCATACTCAATTGTAATTACTTTCCTAATTCTTTTTCCCAATCTTCTTTTTTAATTTTCGAAATTTCATTTTAAATTAACTCTACGACTTTTTTATCGAATTTCGAAAAATATTTAACTTTCTGATGTTTTTTTTCAATTTACACCAAATTAATTCAATCAGGTTGAAAATACAGAAATATACCTGTAATCTCAACAATTTGCCATATCTCTCAGCTACATTATCTATAATATACTTCTCATAATTTTTCATTTGCAGGATTTCCAACAGTTGTGCTTTATTATTATTTTCCTCATAATAGAGATCATGTTCCATTAAAAAATTTGTAACTCCAGCTTAGTAGAACTCTTGTTAGAAATTTTATACAGTTGTCTCGAATGGTACTTCGCATTGTCAAGAACAATAATGCTGTTCGGTTTTAATTTTGGAATTAGTGTATTTTCAAACCATTCCTCAAATATTTCTCCCTCCATGTTCTTGTGGTAATCTACGTTACAGTCTTCCATGTTTCTTCCGCACAGTTTTAATGCATTATCAAGCCATCCACAGTGTAATATAATCAACCGAATCCCTTTATTAGGGGTAAACATTAAGGCAAATTTGTTTCGCTTACTCGTTCAAATATAACCGATTTCTTCTTACTGAAAACACTAACGAACTTTGATTTTCTTTATCACTGTAATCACTATCACTTTCATTTTCACAAATACAGTAAGATGCAGACGGCCTCTACGTCTATATCTTACGGTCGAAACATTTCTACATCAAATACTTTCTTAAATTATTTTCAAAAACACACCAGCAAATAAATATATATAAAATAAATTTTACTTATATTACACTATTACACAACTCACTGCAATTTGATAACCTTCTTAAATTATTTTCAAAAAGACACCAGCAAATTAACAGATATAAAATAATTATTACTCATATTACACTATTACGTAACTCACTTTAACACGATAATCTTATTAAAATATTTTCAACAAGACGCTAGCAAATAATCAGATATTAAATAATTATTATTTATCTTGTAATATTAATACTAACAATATATCGGCACTGCCAGAAATGATTCGGTAACAAAATTAAGCGCGACTCTGAAGTATCACAGAATGTAAGTGAAACTCCGCCTCGGTCGCGTGCTAGCAAAAACAACAATTATCGTTCTCGCTTTAATGCAAGCGGCGTAAAAGACGAAAAATGGCATGTGTTTCCTGCCCACATGTCTTGCTCCGCACGTCTCATCACAATATAGGTTTTGCTGACTATACCTACATGGTATTCCAAATGCGAAGCATACCATTGGTATTTTAACAGTGGCGTCCCATGTTTCGTTGAAGTCATTGTGGAATAATTATTGCTTTAAAAATGTCTAATTTTTTATTATCTACAACAGTAATAAAAGACTGGTAAGTCAAGTATCCAGAACAGTTCTTGTTTAATCACTAAAAAAAAAAACAGTACCTACAAGAAACAAAAGCACCAAACACACTAAATGCTTGGTCCATGTGCTGTCGGATGTTAACAAAATCGATCACTAAATTAAATTTCCAAGATCACTTTCGATAGTTAACACTTTCATCTTGAGATGCATACATTCAGAAGTTGACATGTCATATGAGGTTACAATAACAAAGCAAAACTATTTATTTCGGCATAATAATATTTTCAAAAAAGCTTTCTAGCCAAAATTTTATATAATTCTTAGGAATGAATTTTGCTGCATAGTTTGCACAAGAAACGTAATAAGTATTCAAAGGTTAGCGTCATATTTAATTGGATCTTGTTTTCAATGAATTTCATAGACATGTCTGATTTGGTTTAACACTAAAACAAATATATTGAGAGAAAAAAACAATATACATGTAAAGCAGCCTTCATCAAAACAGTCGCATATTGTTCTGTTGTCTATTTTATTGGACATGTTTACTTTTGATTTATATCAAGTTGTTGATCATATAAATATGTTGGACATATCGCATTCTGATGAAATTTTCACGAATATTTATAGAACTGTGGGGTTTTGCATGAACACAAGATAAAGACATCTCAACAGAAATGATTGAACTACTTTTTGATAGAAATAAAAATAAATGAGGTACAATCCTCATTTAATTATCAATTTGTAATTTTTTGGACATGTCTGGTTTTGAATGTTTGCTTATCACATACCGGTGTTACTGAGATATGGTTCACCCCCGTTTTTTATTTAATTTTTAATTTGATATAAGGGTGTTTCACAGGGAAATATACATACGCTAACTGTGGATGTGGGACACCTAGGTCGTTCCAAATAATCCATGGTTAATGAAACAAATGAAAAAATAACCATGGGTTATTTGGACCACCTAGGTGTCCCACATCGACGCTTAACGTATGTATATTTTTCTATGGAACAGCCTGTATATAGTCAATATACAAATAAAAATAGATTATTTGACAAAAAATATATTTATTTTTTATATTTATTATATATTTATTTATTTCCGGTTTCAACGGAAATGATATCAGTAGTATATTTTTACAGTTTTGGATATAGCATTAAATTCAAAGTTCGGCAATGTGACACACTTGAGTGTTTAGTCTTTGTTTTTTTTAGTTATTACTAGCGATATATTGTTAAATGCAGAAAACGCAGTAGGCGTATAAAAATTTGAAATAAACGTGTCAAATGAACTTCTCTAAGATTCAAAATTCGATGATTTACGTTATAGGTACTGTTAAGGAATATTATTTTCATATGCAGATTTTTTTCAAAATCTTTCAGTTCAAAACTGTCACAGTTATCTACATACATTTTTTTATTACAGCCAAATAAACTTTGGATGATCCCATACAACTTTTCTATATTTATTTATACATTCTTGAATAAACTCACAATCTTAAATCAAAATGTGTATCAAACAAAATTTATAATTTTTTTATATAAATTAACAAATATTCAAACGTGTGTAATATAGTAGTAGTAGTAGCTACTTATTTTACTAGGCAAATAAGCCACAATAGGGCCCTTTTTACCTAGGGACCTACATTTTATCGTGGACTCCGAACCACGGTCCTCGGCTTTCAACTAGCCCACCGCCTGCAATACTGGCAGAATGACAATGGAAATCTACGAGTTTACAAATTTTCAGCCTTGTGGGAATTTTGTCAGTTTAAATCCCCGTATAACCTGGACTACTTTCTGTTCTTTCTCTTGCGATAGAAATGTACACAAAAGGTATCGAAATTATTGAAAAGTTTTCCTCCTCCTCTTTTCTTGTTCAAACAAAAGAGGGTTTATCGTTCGCTACGTATTTGCTCGTAAAAAAATAACAGAAAGTCAGTATACAAATATGCCGTTTGTGAATAAAACTCAAATAAAACAGTAGACGAGTAAGCGCCGATAAAAGAAAAATATCCGGTGCAATTTAAATATGAATTTTGTATGAATTCTTTTGTGCATTTTCAAAGCCCAAGGGCCTTAAAGTGACGAGTGTTTAGAGTAACCCGCGGCTTTCTCGAAAGATATTTAGTTGATGGAGATGGACCCTCTTGTAAGATTGTTATTGTAGAGCTCTGGGCTATGTACATTTCTCTGTTGGGAAGGATAATATAGCTACTAAGCTAGGACAGAGTCAGGTTTTTCTTGACGCTACATCTTATTATATTTTAGAGTTGATGTTTTAAATAATGGATGTTTTCAGCAAAAAAATTTAAATTGAAGGTCTTTTTCTTGTATAAACCCTTTTAGAATTATTCTTGTGACCTTTAGACTGGGAGGATGGTACGATTTCTGTTATTTAATTGTTAAAAGCAATTACCTAATATATTTTAGAGTGGAGTTTAGGACACTTATGATCTTTAACATTTGCGACTTTTTTGCCTAAAACAGTGTAGGATTATCAGTAGTAATATAACAAGTATATTGAAAATTATCGATAATTTTTTTGGAAACCTGCATGACTGCAAGTTAAAGAAAAGCTAGTAACTTAATTTGCATTAATGCAGATTTCCCAAAAAATTATCTATAGTTTTCAATACACGAATTATATATTTTACAAAAAATGTCATGATTTCACAAAAAATTGTTAAACAATGTCACGATGACAGTAATTGACTTAGCTTGACATGAAATGCCAAAAACAACAGCGGTAATTTATCACAAACTGGAGAAGATCTGGAAAAACTTTGCAGCATTAGGTATGTTTCTATGGTTGTTTCTGTAAGTGGTGTTCATTGTGGTGAAAAAATATTCTTATATTTGGAGAACGACCGTTCGACATCTGTTGATATAATGCAGGCATACTTAAGATAGTCTTTGAACGCACTTAACGGATCTGGGGTTGCACCATCAGTACTACCACAAATTTGTCTTAATCTAGTAAAATCGGTGTCTTACTTTAACACACGTGCGAACGTTTCTCTAACGGGGTTATTTTTTGCGTCACTTATAGACTATAGCAGTCGATTTACTTTATCCACTATTTGCAATCTAGAAGATGTAAAGCATGCACTTTACACGTAACATGTACCAATCTACAACCATGTTCTTGAAGAGAACGGCCTACCAAACGCATTGTCGCGGCACCATCGGTCACGAACATCAATACTTGACTTGTTGACAGATCAAATTTTTCTACCGTCCAGCACCACCCGCATTTTTTTTATTTCTATGCTGCACAATATTTACAAGACGTTTACAATCATATTTATATCAGCACATCAGGTCTGCATCGCACACCTTACAAATTATTGTATCATCATTATAGAATAATGATTCACTGAGAAATTTATTCACTTTGATAGCATATGACCGTTTTTTACCCTTGCGCACGTCTGATATATTTTATTATTAAATTAATATCAACAAATAAAATTATCAACAATACAACATAAAATACAATGGAGAGAATTAAATTAGCGTGTAAATACTACGTATACAACAATGGACTAGTCTTACGGCTCGCTTCGGTTTGTCCGCCAGCCGGTCATTGCCTCACCAGACATCTATCTACCTGCTGTTGCACCACTGAATAGCCGCACGACTTGCCAACTCTACTAATTAGGTAATGATTGAAAATATGTGATAGTTGTTCAGAATTAAAAACTGAATATTATGATCCAAAGTTTCAAATTCTACAGACCGGACAAGTATGCAAAAAATTAAGACATTTTAAAAAATATGCGCCACGACCCATCACCCAAAACGCTGGGAGAACCGTAACAGATTGGTCAAAACCTTATAGGACCAAAGTTGTAGAGGGCAAAATTCTACAAAAAAAAGTCTGCGACGGTATATATTTATCTTTTATAGTTTAGCCATGAGCCGCTTTCAAAGTGGTGTAATCAAAACCGGTGGCGCGGCAACTGTATTGGCGCTCTTAGTTGTTTATGTAATTCATTATGCACATTTTGTAACTATTGAAACGAGTTCAAAAAATGCATGGATGTTCTATGCATTGTGGATAAGTTTTCCGTAATAGAAAAAAATGTTTCGACCAAAAATTCAAATTTTGATAGCTCCGCGAAAAAAAAATTTCAGTTTCATGGGGATTACAGCAGAATTAAAGTTAAGATATCATGGAGATTATTTGTCGTAAACCAAAAAAAAAAAAAAAATGTGCAAAATGAGGGTCTTTTAATGACTAAGTAATAAATCTGATCCCTTGACATTTTATTGTAAAATCTATAGTTTCATAACTCAACAAAAATACCTTTCTATCAATCTCTTGCATGAGAAATGTTTAACAATGTTGATTACCAAAAACTCTGTCAACTTGTTTGAAAACTTGGTAACAAAGGGTAATATAATATACTTTTTTTCAGATTTTTTCCATTATAATTTACAATTTCTTTTAAATAAACAATTGTTATAAACAATTTGAGGAAAATCGTAATATTTGCAAAAAAAGTCCTTATATCTTCAACTCCATATGAAAAGATTAAAAAAATTTTTGTTTTAATCTTGTCACTTTTTTAACTTAAATGGAAGTAAAATTTTTCCATGTACATTTATTTTAAACAACTTATTTGGAATCACATATGGTTTTATATTTTTGTAGCGCAAACAAGAAAGCTTTATAAAGTTTATCTAATTGGTAGCCTAGGCCTAGCCTTAACTTTTTGAGAATTGATTCAAAGATGAAACGTTAAATAATTTTGCATATTGTAAATTAAGAAATAAGTAACTGTACGTAAAATAACACTATTTAAATATACAGTTACTAATCTCACATATGTATATAAAAAAGAATTTGTAGTATTCCAATTTTCCATCCGTATTTTGACGACCTCTTCCTTCCTTCTCTGAGGATCCCGTGGGAAAACGTTAATTTTAAAACCTTTTTTTTCATTCTTGGTACAATACACAGCACTAACTAAAATTATACAACTAAAACTATGCAATTCTACTGTTATATATTCAAATCTACACTGAACGACTTTTAAATGTTAACAATATCCCATACCTTCAAACTATTTATTCAAAATAAACAACCACCCTCCAGTACAAATTAAAGTACACAGAAACTAAATGTAAACAAACCGTGAATTCGATAAATATGGACGTCGCTGTACCATGTGGCCGTCTGAGCCAATGTTAAAGATGACATAACTATGGCAAGACTATTTACTTGAGGGACTTTAATTTGCACTAATACAAAATTTTTGCTGTAATTCGACGTTGATTGGTCAGAAAATAAAAAAAAGAGTTGGTCAAATATTTAAATTTAACAGGTGAATTAAATTTTCGTATATTATTTTTTAATTTTGCATTTCTTATATTAAAAAAATATTACACCCTATATAATAACCAAAAGATTTTCTTATTAATTTCAAATTTGCATTTCTATGAGTACTACTTCTCATGTGTGTATTTACTGAGACATATACATAATAGGTGATGTTCATTATCTGCCATATCCATGCCACTAATCGGCTGATTGGCGCTAAATATCTTTCGCACTTTGATTAATTTTGTGAAGTTATATAACGCTAATAGGCTCATTTAGTGAAACAATATTTTTTTCCTGCTTTTTTCAATTCTTACTAATTGGTTATAGTATGTTAACTGCCTCAAAAAATGTCTAGTCGATTGAACTAAAATTGAGAGAGATGTTTGCATTAGAATAATAAAATTGTTGGTCCGGCGGAGCACGCCAGGCAGAGTGATGTCAGTAGATTCTATTACTAGTAGTTAAGTTCGCCCGGAACTAATACACGGGAGTCAGGGGCGCAGCCAGAAAATGCATCTGGGGGACAACAGAACCGCCCCCCTCTCGAAGATTGAGGAAAATTTTTCAGAAAACTATTAACTTCAATCATAAATAATAAATATATACTAATTTCGCTAATTCAAGTTATGTTTATTAAAAAAATTGAAACAAGAAAAAAATACCGTTTCGTCAACTGAACAAAACAAACAGTCGTAAAATACAGCAATAACTGTAATAAAATAAAATATCTTCCAATACATAATACAAAATCCTAACAAAATAGTTCTAAGGCAGGCAGAGTGATGTCAGCAGATTCTATTACTAGTAGTAAAGTTCGCCCGGAACTACCCAAAACAGGTCGCCCAGGTGTTGACGAGGATACAGAATTAAATATTTTACTGGCTGTTGAGAATCCACTTACCAGCGTTCGCCAGGTTAGTCGCGATTATGATGTTACTAAACCGTCGGTACATACAGTATTAAAATTAGAAAAATGGCATCCCTTTAAAATTCAGCTTGTGCAAGAACTCTACAATGGTGATTCTCTTCTGATAAAAAATATTATATTCTCCAATGAATGCACTTTCAAATAAAATTGTGAAGAGAATCGTCAAAATTGTAGACACTGGGTAAGGGAAAACCCTCGATAGATGCGAGAGCAGCACACACAGTATCCACAAAAGGTAAATGTGTGGGCGGGAATTTCAAGAAATAGAATCATTGTACCCTATTTTTTCGATGGAACTGTAAACGGACCGGCATATCTCCAATTTTTAATGGACTATCTTATCCCAACGTTATTAAATTTATTCCCCAGTAGAATTAATCCTGGAAATGTTGACGAAAGCCTATAGCATCAACAGGATGTTTTTGAACAAATGGATTGGACCCATCGAATGGCCACTAAGGCCACCAAACCTCAATCCATTGGATTATTTTCTGTGGGGTATACAATATTTATTGATTTAAGTGTTCAAAAGCTCGGGAGTGTAGTTGACTAGAGCGTGCGATGACAACTGCGACTGGACAATATTTCCAATGTAGTTGCAGGTTCGAATCCTGCCACCGGCACCGAAAATGTCTAACTACTGTGGTGTTTATTATTATTATTGTAACTGTCCACCATTTTGTTCTATACACAATATAGTCCGGTGATTAATTTCTCTGCGTACCCTAAACGCTGAATGATTCTCTTAATAACACTTTTTCTGATACTTGTATTCTCGCTTATAATAGTTTAGCGGATATTTGCAAATTTGTTTTAATTTTAATTTTTAATTTTTTAACGATTGCTTTATTTTCCTCGTTGAAGTGACAAAACTTAATTAGAATTTCCATCAAAATCATTTTTGTCATACAACGTCATGTTTTAAATTTCAAACTTTTAATGACATAATGAAAAGCGGAAACTCATAAACACGAACGAAAAGTTTTGTGAGGTATCCCCGTGGGTTTTTATAGAACCTCTTAGGGACGTAGGGGAGAGAAAATTAACCATTTACTTAGGACATAATTGGTACTAATTAATATTAAATTGTACTAGAGAAGATAAAGGAGTAATTAACCAAAAAATAAAGATTAAAATGAATGTTATGGCGAGGAGACATGAACAAGGTGATACGAATTTTTGTTATTTATAAATAAATAAATGTACAACATTAAAATAAATGTCAACTTTATATTTACAATAGACTTTCAAAGACGTACGTAAAAGTCTCTTTAAACCGCTATTTCCTCTGTTATAGACCACGACAAGTAGTGAAAATATAATGCACACTGCCTACAGCACACTTCTTACCATATGTCATTAATAAATAATAACACAGGCACACAGATTTTTTTAACAAAAGACGCGAGTAGTCATTTCCGACGTATTTAGGCTCGCTTAATCAGAATCTGACGTCAGAATTGCTCCATCACGACACAATTTTTGCCTAACCTTAAAAAATAGCTTGACATTTCACAACGCTCCAATGTTTAAGAAGGTATTATTGGGCTACTGCTATGACGACAGTTCGGATCAGCGTGGCAAAATACGTCGGAAATTATATCGCTACTTTTGTTAAACAAAAAAAAAATTGTGCGTGCCTATATAATTGAAGTTATGTCTTATGTAGTAAAACTGAAAATAATATTACAAAACATTACACCTGAAAAAGTGATCCACGCATTTCAATTTTGGGTGCAATTATAAATGAAAACCAAATTTATTGCCAAATATAAAAAATACATTAATGTGACAGCTTTGCAGACATTTACGTCAGTATTTTTTTTTTCAGTGATAAATAACCCGAAAAGTAGTTGTTTAAATAATGAATTTCCGATTTTCTTTGATACGATTTGTGGAAAGCAAAAAATTATAATTAATATTTTAGTGTAATTTTATTTTTGTTTCCTAAAGAACTGTTGATCTAATATTCTCAATTGTGACTTATATGCTAGCTATTATCATGTCCGTACGCCTATGAAAAACATGCAAAACACTTTCCTCCATATTTTAAATTTATCGACAAACGCCTCAATAAAAGATACTTGACCTGGCGAATTCCCAGATCGACAACAAAATTTGTAAATGTCAACAGAGTTGTAAGTTTAAAGAAAAACGCCCATTTTTAGATAAGGGTCCGCGAAACGTTTTCCGTCCTGTCTTTTAGGAAATATATCGTCGGGTTTAGTGAAAACCGGTCTCAATACGGGAAGCAATAGATTTTAGACAGTGTCGTGGGTGTAAAGATAGCTCTGTGTTTCTCAATAAAGAATCACAAAGATTGCATGTTAATAAATTATAATTATAAAAGGACCGTTTCAGAAAATATGGTATAATTGTTGATTGATTATTAATGACGATTTTTAATTCATTGTTCAAGAGCGTAAAATTTCGTCCAGTAAAATTATATCAGAAAACACGTTTTCAGTATTTATTTCTTTATTAAATGACTTTATTGTTGTTTATGGAAAAATTCAAAAAGTAAAGTGACATCAAGGTATTGTTTTAGATGCGTTTATGCGTGCTGTCAAAGATGGAAACAATTAGTACTATTACGAAAATTAGTTAAGGTTACGTTGCGACCTGATGTCAATCACTATAATCACTCTAACTGAATTGTCAATGTCCATTTGTATATATTATATATATATATATATATATATATATATATATATATATATATATATATATATATATATATATATATATATATATATATATATATATATATATATATATATATAACATATATATATATATATATATATAATATATATATATATATATGTATATATATATATATATATATATATATATATATATATATATATATATATATATATATATATATATATATATATATACATATACATATAATATACATATATATATATATATATATATATACATATAATATACATATATGTATATAAAAACAAGTTAATTGTCAAAACAACCTTCTCATTATCTCATTTATGATTTTAAAAAATCAAATGATTATATCTGACTTCTAACTAGCAATGTGCCATTCCCGGAAATTAAAATTTTGGGGAATATTCTCGGGAATGTTGCTGGGAATATTCTCCCCTCATCGAGAATTTAAGTATTATATGCATTAATGCATTTAACATAAATTCCATTTTATGTACTTAACGGGTATAGAGATATTCCGATAAGTAACTGAAATAACAAAACTCTCCAATAAGCACCTCTCATGGTGTTATGAGTTAGTTCGCGACGACAGATTACTATTGTCCAGTTACCAGAAGAAAATTGTTGATTGTTGTTGTTATGCCTTAATTATGTTACGAGTGTCTTGACATGCTGATAAGCTGATGGCGCCGGCGCCGGTTGTGAGACTGGATTGAGTCACTCCAAAGACAAAATAGAATATTCCCCGGGAATTTATGAGTACTGGAAATTTCCGGGAAATATTACCGTCCCGGGAATAATTCCGCCGGAAAATATTTTCCATGGCACATTGCTAGTGGTAACAGCAAGGTCTATTAAGTAAACCTTTTCGTCAAATTACTATAAATGAATCATAGACAAGATTCTACATTTTGTTATATTGTGCGGTCAAGAAGCGAATATAATTATATTAAAAGTAACCCATATACTATTTATCAAATCCAGTATGATCCATTTATTTCAAACATCTATAATAATTTTTACTTGATATATAAACGATATGGGTTATCGCCTGTCATAAATCCTAACCTCAAATTATAGTGAACATAATCCTTAATGAAATTATCGTTTTTCTTTATTATTATCTGACAGTTAATCAAAGCCAGTGTTAATGCAAAAAAGCTCCATGGAATGTATTCTCCTTGGTATTCGCTTTGTATGGAATGTGATTACCTGATAGATTCTAGTATCATTGATTGAAGAAATAGGGAAGATACGCAACCTTACAAAGAGAATCGTTGCCTGGTCGGTGTCGAAACCTTCTCGCTATCACACCGATCGTCAATGTGGAAGAAACAGAGAGACAGCTAGTACAAGCGGGTGAAGGACGTCACTAGCTGTCTCTCTATTCCATCGACAACGACGATCGGTGTGAGAGTGAGGAGGTCTCAATACCGACCAAGCAACACTTCACTTCGTAAGGTTGCGTATCTTCAATCAACGCTAGTATCTACAACTAGTTACAAAATTGTTTGTGTTATGTTCATAACATAATTAATTTGAGGTTCAATTGTATACCATGAGATGTTAATACCAGATTATATATATATTAAATAAAAAAATATTTTGAAGGACTGTAGTGGGTGTCCAAATTACAATTCTCACATCGTAACGCCGCCATGTATAAAACAAAACCTATGAAACTAGTTTTTTTGGACATTCCCAAACGATATGCAAGGTACAATTCTCCTAAAGGGAATACTTTATATTTAATAGAAAATAATTTTTTAGTTTATTAATTGTATTAATTATAATCTTTTAATTACAGGAACAGTTTGTTTGCATCTGTCCATAACATACTCAAAAATTTTGTCCACTAAAAATAAAGTTCTAGTTAAAAATGATTTATTTTGCTGAAAAACTTAAAAAATAAAAACAATAAGCTTAGGAAACCCCATATTATGGAATCATCAAAATAGCTAGATTTTAATTTTCCATTAAATACAAAGTGTTCCGTTTAAAACAAGTATGCCTTTTCGGTATTTTTTTTATAATTTCACTGAAATAAACACCATGTATAGTGTGAAGATATCCAGAAAAGTCTAGTTGTTTTTTTTAAAAAACCAAATTACAAAAAATGTCTTTTAATAAAATTCAATAAAAATTTATTATTTAGAAAAATGGTAAAAACAATCATTTGTTTCAGTTAATGTCTTATTAAAGTTAATTTGTAAAATACAGGTGTGCGTTCTGCAATTATCAGAAAATCGTATAAAGGTTCTGTGATAAAAATAGTTTGGGAACCACTGCAATAGATTATATTACGAATTTTATCTGTTCAATTCTCTCGTACGGCACTGGTGTCAGGACGCTCAAGAATTTATATAAACATATAAAACAGCAATGCATTCACTAGTCAATCGATTTCAATATACCTCCTCCATAGAGTTGGCTCCTTTTAATGCCCTTCGGGCCATCTTCAAGGAAAATGGATCAAGGAGTTTATTTGCTGACATACCAGACAAGCAAAAAGATGCACCCATGCGAAAGTTATTACTAGAAGCGCCCCTTTTCGGTAAATATTGAGGGATGATTTTAAATATTGTGCGATATAGGATTTTGTGCTTAATCCCATATCTACTTAAATAATGCAAATACCGTTTATTTTCATTCGAAAGTTTAATAAATTTGTAATCAAACATGTCAAGAAATAAGACATTAACGAAAACGTATTTGCTTTATCGTATATATTTATTATTTATTTAGAACAGAAAAATATGAATAATTTCTTGCTCACAGAGTAAGGATGGTTTTTACATTAGGGGATTTACGACTGTACTCTATTATTCGTATTTTGTAGCTCAGTTTTTTATGTATATGAAAGTTTTTCTACGAAACACATAGATTATATTTTTGTACATATTTCCAATATCCGCAAAGTGGGCATATGTAAAAATTTGTTGGATGTTATACACCGAATGGCCATAATAAACAAACAAATACTAATCTTTGGATCTCTTGGCAGTGTTTCTCTGTGTTCTACTAAGACTATGATAACAAATGACAGGATTGCTTTTGATGTACTAAATTTACATACATCGAAGAAAACGTAAGATTTTAATCGAGCACGAGCAAATCTACAGCGATGAAGAAATAATAGAAATTGTGTGCTACAGGGTGTATTCCTGCGCCCTATCTTAATCATTTTATCCATCAATGGAATTTTAAAAATGTATTGAGGGCACAATATAAGTATGTAGTTGACATAGAATCAATATTTGCAGCTTGTCCTAATTTAAACAAATAAAAGTAATTATCGAGGTAATTATATACTATTACTACATGGATATATTTGGACAACATGGACGTTTTTGTAACAGTACTTGAAAATACTGCAGCGCAACATTTAAATCAAATCAAAAGATGTTAAATATCTTGGCGTATATACAGATTATCACTTGAAATGGAAATGCTGTAATAAATATGTATTTGACAAAATTACTAAATGTAAACTCAAAACAAGTATGAATTTTGAAAAATTCATACAATTTAAAAAAATCTTATTGCTCTATTGGAAGGGTGAACTGACATTTTGCACCTCATGCCGTGCTCATATGGTAGTAAATTGTTTCAATAAAAAGCTTATGAAGAAATTTGACATTAATGCATCGTGTTCGATATTGGAGGGTTTTTAATCCAAACAATTCTAATCGTTCATCAGTTATTTTTATCTATGTACAATTTACGTAAAATATAATTACACATTTTATGCCGAGCTTCAAGACGATTAATGTATGTTCCATAATGGGGACACCAAACAATGCAACCATACTCCAGCGAAGATCCAATAAGAGAATTGCCTAATATAATAATAGAATGTGTATTAGTGAAGTCACGTGTTGGTCATTTAATAAATCCACAGGATCTGAAAGATTTATTCAAAATATCTTCAACATAGAGATTAAATCTTGGTATTTAACTTGACATCTATAAATCAGTTACATCTCTTAGGCATTTTAATTTAACGTTATGCATAAAATAATCGGATACAACAGTATTCTTCTTACCAGTGAGTGTGGTGATTTTACACTTACTATAATTGAACTCCATGTTGTGAGACGAGCATCAGTTTGTTAACGAATTTAGGTCTTGTTGTACTTTCTCCCATTCTTGATCCCTATTTATGTTCAAGAATAGTTTTAAATCGTCGCAGATGTTTACAAAATTCAATACTTGCAGAAATATCATTGATAAATAATACAAACAAGATAGACCCCAAATGACTTCCCTTGCGAGACACCGGATGTAACATTAATTTCACGTGATGAAACACTTAATTTTGGCCACTTGTATCCTATTAGTCAAGTATGTTTTAAGCCATAACAGCAGAGTGCCTATTCTTCCATAATATTGAAACTTTAATAGGTATCAATAATTTATGGTCAAGACGATCAAAGGCTTTGCGAAAGTCCGTGTAAACAGTATCAATTCTGGAATCTGGAATAACATTTTAGATATTGAACATTCATTATTTATGACGCACAAAACACATTTATCCCTTAATGACTTTGTTAGCAAACAAAACTGTCGGTACTGGCAACTGAAAATCCGTGTACAATTCATAAAAATCTATTGCACAAATAAGTTTTCAAGCATTTGCCCATATCTTTTTGAAGAGAACGATAACATGTGCTGCAAATTTGTTTCTTCCTCAATTGGACGATGAGGGGATGGAACGGTTTTGGTTTCAACAGGATGGTAGGTACTACCAATGATTAGTAGTGATTAATAGTAATTGTCATGCAAGAATTTGCGTGACTATTTTGGAACACTATTTTCCACAACTTTTGATATCTCGTAACAGCAATTTTCACTGGTCCTCTAGATCACCGGATATTACTGCTCCAGACTTTTTTTCTTTAGAGTTATTTAAAGGGAAACTTATACAAGCAGAAACCACGAATTTTAGACGAACTTAAAGGGACCATCTGAGCTGTAATGGAAGCTATTCCAGTGGTTATGCGTCAACAGCTAAATATCCAATTTAGTTCACCGTTTGCAAAAGGGCATTGATTATGCAGGAGCTCATTTAATGCACATAATATTTCACTAAATTATCTCCCATTATTGCTAAATACTGTGCCTTGTATTATTTTGTTATAACTCTTACCAATAAAATATTATTAAAAACAAATTAAGTTTCTCTTCTTGGTAAAAGTTAAAATATAGAGTGGAATGAAAAATAGTATTAACTGAAAATTTTTTGCTAATTATTATTTACTAACTTTTACAAACCTTATCACAGATAAGTATAATATATATCTTTTTAAACAATTATTTTCCCGGCTATTTGCCAAAACGCTGAAACTTGGATTACAAAAAAGATAATATGCACATTATGTTCAGTACAACTGACTCAATAATGTTATTTTTAATTTCAACTATTCTGTCTAGCAAAACCAAAAAATAAATAAAACACAAGGTACTCACCAGTTGACACTTTAAAATATCTACCGACACGTGTTTCTGCTTGCATTGCCTCATCAGGGTAGCCAGCACATTTAAAGAATCATAAGTAAGAGAACTTGTAAACCTTAATGTAATAAACATTAATGGCTTCAGGGAACAGAACAAAAATAACATTATTGAGTCAGTTGTACTGAACATAATGTGCATATTATCTTTTTTGTAATCCAAGTTTCAGCGTTTTGACAAATAGCCGGGAAAATAATTGTTTTAAAAGATATATGTTATACTTATCTGTGATAAGATTTGTAAAAGTTAGTAAATAATAATTAGCAAAAAATTTTCAGTTAATATTATTTTTCATTCCACTCTAAATATTATTAGTTTAAAAAATAGTCTATGCATATTGACGCTTCCTGTATTATTATATGAATTATATGTTAGAGTCCGTCCAGGAAGCTGCTTAACGTATCCGTTATCAAATTTCCCATAATTTAGATTTATATGTTAAACTTTTATTACGTCGCTGAAGTTTCCCACATTTGCATATATATTTTTACTGACTCCATTCCTAATTAATCTTGTATATTTTCGTTAGAATCTATTTTATTACCAAACTCAGTCAACTGAATTATTTCTGGAAGGATTAAAATGTCGTAAAATCACAACTACATATATTGTTAAAGTAAGAAATGATTATACAATTTAAAGAATAAATTGCTACGGGTATTATTCTTACTTACTCATCTATCTGTTAAACATTATGATGAAAATATACGTTTTGAGGCATTAGCAAATTTATCCGAATCAACATGCCGTTTGTGTGTTTGTCGGTGGTCCGTGGTGTGATACGCTTTTCTGAAACACGGCTCAACGCGGATATCTGCAATTTTGCATAAAATATCTAGAAGATCCCAGGTAGAACCCCATTGGATATTAGTGAAATCGATACATCAGAGCAGGTACTACTCATAAAGACCAAAAAAGTGCTAGCATCAGAAAATGTTTCAAATAGAAACTGTTCATTATGTGTGGAAAGGTCTCGTGAAAATGTCGTGTCAAAATAACTGTTACCGAGAAAAACCGTGTTAAAATAAATTTGTCATCCAGAAAAAAATTGAATAAATATGGATTTAGCAAGCTTGGTGGCGCAATAAGTTAGAGCGTTGAGTGACGAACGTAACTGATTTTACTGTCTGCCAACTCTCGGGTTCAAATCCCGGCTTCGACTCTGAGAGCGAGTGGCTGTGTGTCCGCGTTTTCTCTACAGTGTAACACCCGCCCGTGAAGCTACGGCTTTGGATTTGAAGGTTTTATAATTTACACACACCATTAGTGTGTTTTGTGTAAAAAGAGAAAGAATTAAATTAATATTTTTTTAAGGGAAATTATTTATTTTCTTTATGTAAATTTGAATGCGTTGATGATGATATTTTTATTTCGGAAATTTTCGATAATTTTTTAAATGTAATTAACCCTAGAATTTTCAGTTTACCGAAAATACTATTTAAGGACTTACTGTAACTTTTGTGGAATTTAAAAATGTTCATGAATTGTGCACGGAATTTCAGTTGTCCTGTATCGGCAGTTTTGTTTGCTAACTAAACCAGTTTAGGAGAAATGTGCTTTGTCCTTCATAAATAAAAATGTTATTCCAGATTCGAGGGGTTGATACTGTTTACATGGATTTTCGTGTAAAGTTCTCGATTGACCATAAGTTATTATATTGCTATAATGGCTTAAATCATACTTGATGAATGGGACACAAGTGGTAAAAACTAACAGTGTTTTATTACGTAAAATTAATGTTATATCCGATGTCCTGCAAGGAAGTCACTTGGGGCATATCTTGTTTGTTTTATTTATTAGTAACATCTCTACAAGTAATGATTTTTCTTTTTCTTTTTTTGGGACTTACTACGACATGAACAATTCTTGGTTATCTAAAAAATATAGTTATGTTACTGGAAAAACAAACCTCAGCGTTTGTGACTACGTCAAAAAATTAGTCAGAGGGTGTTCTTTGACAACTAATATGAGACATCAAAATAATAATACAATTCCCTAACGTTTCGGAAAACGAATTTGTTGCCTCTTTCAAAGTTATTTATCTCTTTTTAGAATATGTCAAGCTGAAACGACACATATATTATTAGTTTATGTAATATCCATAGAGACTTACATTAGAACTCTTGATACTTAAAAAATTATACAATATAAATTTTGTTCAACTCTTCTTATAACATCGGTGACCACGTTTTACCAAAATCTACAGAGCAATGGGATAAACATTTTTCCTCATTCAATAATATTATTGCCGATTCCTTAATTTTTCTCTTTTTGCTATCCGCTTTAAAGTTTTTGCAGAATCCCAGTTTATTTTATGTTCATTTTCTGAAGCATATTCACAAATCTTAGATTTTCAATTTTACCCTTTCTAATGTAACTTTTATACTCACTTAACCTTACACCGCTGGATCTGGATGACTCTCCCACGTAATGTTTATTACATATTAATACTGTAAATTGTGAGCAAAATTCAAAAAAAATGTATTTACCTTCCTAATAAAGCAATAAAAAAAATTTAAATTGAGTTTTAAAACTCATTTCCATTTCAAGTGATATAATTCGTATATGCCAAGATATTTAACATTCTTTTGATTTGATTTTAACATTACAGCTGCAGAAATTGCACGAAATGGTACAAAAATGTCCATGATCTCCAATTATATCCATGTGGTATAATGAGAATGGTACATGATTACCACGAAAATTGTTTTTACTCGTTTAAAGTGGGATAAGTAGTTACATATAATTGAATCAATATACGTAATATTGCGGCCAAAAAAAAAAAATTGATTTTTTATCAGGTGGTATGTTTTTTCAAAAAAACGTCTGTTGTAAATAGGAATTTTTTCGTCAGTTGTCAATTAAATTATTTTGACAACAAATCACTGGTGGGGTATCACAATGACATTGACACTAATAAAAATAATAAAATATATTTTGATTGATGCGTCACTCGTCATTTTTTTCGGCCGCAATAGTACTTATAGGTATCGTATATGTTTTTAAAGTTCACTGACCGATAAAATGATTAAGATAGGGCCCAGAACTATACCCTGTGGTACCCAAATTCTATTATTTCTTCCTCGCTGTAGGTTTGCTCAATAATGCTCTTACGTTTTCTTCGATGTATACAACTTTTTAGTTCATTAAAAGCAATCTCGCATTTCTAGTATATTTGCCCGCTATGCGGAAAATTGTAAATTTACACAAAAATATAATTATTCGAGGTCCAATTACAGTTACCAAGAGCCCGTACTAATTTACTTAATACTTCTTCCTTATATCAGATGTGTATATATATATATCAGATATATATATATATATATATATATATATATATATATATATATATATATATATATATATATATATATATATATATATATATATATATATATATATATATATGTATATATTCGATCTATTAATTTTTTTTTTAACTGATGTTAAATATCCTGTATGTTATTATATCATTATTTTTGTTTAGTTTTTTTTGTTATATATTATTTTTATCATAATATATGCCCTAATATTAAGGGCCAGTTTTTCCATATACCATTAAATTTTTTGATAAATAAGTTCCATGGAAACAATTATTGATATAGTTGTATCCAAGGAAACTATCTACCATCTTCTTTCCATCTCCTGTTAAATTTATTTGATAAACAGTTTCCGTGGATACAGTTTGTATCAAGATCAATAATTGTTTATAATTGTGAAATTTATTTGTCAAATAGATTTAACGGGAGGTGGAAAAACTGGCTTTAAGTATAACATACACTGTCAGAAATTTCTGTGGTAATTTTAATATACCGTATAATATAACGCAAATTACACATACTGTATATTAATATTAATACATGACACTTTTGAAAATTCATATGCTTGTGTATGGATTTCAATATATCCGTGTATTAAATGTCAGATATATGTATGTATGATATTTGATGAACTTTCATTTAAATTTAATTAAGACACAAAGTATATTGAAATTATTATACACTTTTAAGAAAGTGTATATTAAAAGTGTATGAATTTTCATTACTTTTCTGATTGTGTAATACTTGTTTTCTACTTATTTGTAATCTACAACCTTATCCTATAAATTGGACTTACCCTCGTTGAATATTGTACTTAAAATAAATAAATAAATAAATAAATTTCCTTAAGACAATTCATTATCAAGTGTTCCTCACCCAATTTCAAAAATTAAAATAAAAAAAATTAATACGAAAACTCATTTGTTGTTCATATAGCGTAAGGTGATATTTAATTACCAAATTTTTTTCGCCTTACTAATTTGAAGAAGTAAATACTCGTGAAGTTACTATTTAACCTAGTACAATCTTTATATATTACAGCATTAAATACTAGCGGAATCTTGACTACAATTTATTAAGTAATCAAAATATGTGAGAAATATTATTAACAAAGTACAGCTGAATAAACACTTAATGACTTCAGAATATTTTATTAAATAGGTTGTTGAGAAAAACTCTCTAATCATTTTGATTATATTATTTTAAACTTGAGCTTCATGAACTGTCACCTTATGACCTATGAAGTAAGTGGTTCGAGAATGAATCGTGGTGCATAATTTATAGTTTAAGATGTTTCGTGCCCGTTGTTTTCGCATAATCATGAAAATCAGTAAAAATTTTTTAAATTATCGAATCGATGCCAACATGTTCATGCCCATTAGCCTTTTTAGTATCTATTTGTGCTACTTTAGGATTTTTGCATATACGTATGTGGCTAAGAAATTGTTTTCAACCATCTTTTGCTTACGGGACGACTTGACGAAGCTGTTAAAGGTTGGTCACTTGTTGTATGATCATTTATGAAGATCCGTTATTATTATTTTCTTTTTTTGGAATAACCGATGCTGGCCAGTCTTCTTGTGGCCTCCGACGGCTCACGAGAGTCGCACCGGCGCATTAGCTACAGCCACTCCTCATATCCCGTAGGGTTAGTGACTGTAGATAGCAGAATCGTGTGCCCTAAGCAGACGGAGAGAATTCAGAATAACCACTCGGCTGTATTTTGGCAGGCCAGTATGGTTTTATGATTATTATTATTAAATATTATTATTATTATTATTATTATGTCGATACGCTAAAATGAAGATATTTTAACAAAATAGTCTCCATTTTTATAAAATAGCAACTGAATTTCAATTAGTCAAGGCTAATGAGAAGCTCAAACTCTCAGATTCGTGGGAATCGTGTCACATCAAGAGTTGCACAGACCTATAAATTTAATCTAGAATTTAATACTGTTGAACAAATTATTTATTTCTCTCTGTATCATATAGAGAAAACAAATTAATATTGATGCCATTTTCAGTTAGGTATATAACAAGGAAAGCCTAATTATTCCGTTATTTACTGAAAGCAATTTTTCGTTATTTATTAAACATCTTAACACGTTATTAAAATAAAGTAGCTACCCTAAAATCCTGCCAGAATTATTTAATTGACAAATAAAGTTCACTGAACCTACGTCACTAAACCACTTTTAATTATTCTCCCTTTTTTTTCAGATTTCTGCCCGGTCTCGACTATCCCACTTCGTCATAATTAAATCAGGTCTTAAGAAAATTTCAATTAGAATAAAGTGCTACGGCTTAAAATTAAACCTTTTTTCAAATCCGCGAAAAAAGTAAACACAATACGTACGCCAAAGCAGGCTTTCAGTTGAAAAAATAGACCTTCATCTAGTAAGCCATGCGGGCGTCTACAGTGCCGTTCGTCTTGGGGATTTTAGGGTTGTTAGTGCTATGTGATTGGACCGAAGCAGAACCCAGCGATGTGGCGCATCTCTCATTTACCAGCCTCAGATGTCCAAGGGGTTGCACATGTGCAGCCACCACCGTGGATTGTTCCCATAGGGGTTTCACTGCCGTTCCCAGGAATATCCCGTTGGATACTGAAAGACTGTAAGTATTTTTTGTACTTTTACATTTCATCCAGGTAATAAAAAGATGTTTATGAGTGCACGTATCAAAGGCGGAGTCAATTCAGATCAAAATTAATATACACTTACATTAACAGATTAAATTAAACTATGGTTATGAGCAAGTTCGTGGTGAAATAAACTGATTTTTATTCAGTTACAAAACATTGTTTTGTTTGAAAATCGTAAAGTGTGATTTATTTCATCCTTTTAAGAGAAGACGGTTCAAATAAAAATGTCTTTACAGAAAGACCTATGAGATTTTGATGCATCTCAAGAAGGTATAATATATCAGTGAGGGCTAATTTTAAAAGGTTTATGTGAGAAACCTACTTATTTTTGTTAAGGAATCTAGCTGTCAAATATTTGCACCTATTTCCAATTCACCCTGTATCAGTTCTTAGTTTACGATTAAATGCAATTTAACTTAGAGGCGTGACATAAAAAATAGTTTGCTTCATATCAGATCGTTATCAGCGAGTATCTGTTAATAGAGCTATATCAGACTTAAAATTTATTTGTACAGGAGTTCCACAAGGCTCTGTTTTGGAACCAACTTTGTTCTTGTTATATATTAACGATGTGTTTATGTTCATGAAACATTCTTTAAGTCTCATGGTGTCCTGTGCAGATGATACTAATAATAATCTTAATGATGCCCAAACCTGTGACATAGATATTTTCAACAATCTATGTTTATGGGTTAACAAAACTAAGTTATATTAACGCTGAAAATATAAGTTGTGTAGTTTTTAAGACATTGTTTCAAGCAGTAGCATAAAACCAATTGGTTCAAATACTGTGAACTATTAGTGTGAACCTAAAATCTTAGGTTTGACAATCGACTGTAGTCTGAGATGGTCTAGCCACATCCAGAATGTATCTTGCAAATTGATAAAAACTTATTTTGCTCTCACCATTGCATCTAAACAATGTAGTCAGATAGACAGTTATATTATGGTTGTTTTCATACGACTCTAAAATATGGCATTACTCATTGGGCACATAATTTTTTTTACTGCAAAAACGGGTAGTACGTATTATTGCAAATATACAATACAGTGAATTTTGTAGAGGAGCATTTTAAATTCCTTAAGACCCTACTCTAATATCTATATCTATATCTATATCTATATATATATATATATATATATATATATATATATATATATATATATATATATATATATATATATGTATGTATATATATATATATATATATATATATATATATATATATATATATATATATATATATATATATATATATATATATATATATATATATATATGTATATGTTAAATTCGTTTTCCGGGTATACTCCCCCGTAGGTGATAGGCCCCGAGAGGGACCGTGGTTGTCTGAACGACGTTTCGGCAGAATCTCATCGCTATCTTCAGGTTCTAACAGATAACTGCTTACTGCGGCTTCTGGTAACTCGAAAAGATTATGCCGAAACGTCGTTCGGGGGGCCGCCCCTCTCGGGACCCCTCCCCCCCCGCGAGTATACCCGAAAAAAAACGAATTTAACATTCACCACCCTTGAAAACCTGAAAAAACAACATATATGTATATATATATATATATATATATATATATATATATATATATATATATATATATATATATATATATATATATATATATATATATATATATATATATATATATATATATATATATATATATATATATATATATATATATATTTTTTATAAAAATATATGAAATCGTTTATTTTATAAAAACAAAATTAAATTTAACATTAACAAAAACCGTCGTATATATAATACAAGAAAAAAATTACCTTTTACCTGTTAGACATGATACTGTGCTGCATCAAAAGAGTTTAAAGGCTGTAGATTTTTTAATATATTACTCGATTATATCAAATATACATATATTAATTTGTTTCGTATGGGAGTGACTGGTATTCACAATTTTTGCATTTAAACAATTAAAATTAATTAAAATTTAAGTATTTTTATAACAATGCTGTAGCGATCCGTATTTCCGCTTGAATCTGCTATGCGTGATAGTATGTTTTAACAATATGCACTTTGCGAGATTTTTATAGTTTGACTAATTCCATTAAATTGGGAAATGCCGGAATCTCTACCTCTATATATGCACCCTGAGCTATGTAGATTTATTTCCGTCAAAACAATTTTCAGACACGTTACAAACGTTTGTGCCATATTTTTGTGGAACCACGGACAAATTGTATGGAACAGAATCCGCGTACTATTTTTAGTTGTTTAATTGGATGAAAAAAACAAAAAAATATTGAAAAGATTTACCTATTGCATACTCGTGCAAAACGTTTCTTTCGCTATAATAGGACAATTAATCATTAATTATGAGTGAAGAATTTGCGTTGTTAAAAATTTTAACGAAAAATATATTGGGCTTGGAAAAAACATTACAGGGAATATATTTCTTCCCTAAAGCGATTCCTTTGTTAGTAACTAGAAAAAAAAAAACTGAGGTTTTTGATAATTTCATGGATATGTTGGAACTCCCATCCCTGATTTTTTTTTGTGTTTAATTGTAGCAAAATTTCTGCTAACACTACGACCCAAATATTTAAAAATATTTTAAATGGAATAAAATATATATTGAAATAAATCTTTTGTTTCATGTGCATGTATACAAGTAAATTACTCCTCTCTAAGAAAAATGTGTGTTTACAAATTAAAGTTAATTTCGTTTTTAGTATAAATCTCGTTTTTAATGAAACGTATGTTAAATTTAGATTACGATTATTTTTATCAATGAAATTATTATTTATGAAGGAAAAAATTAACATTTTATGGGGATAATTTTATCCTAAAAATGATCAAATGGATTTAATAAACTGCCTCGGTAATGTAAAAACCCCTCTAACCTCTAATGCGCCTTATTGAAATTATAAGAACTGTGGCATTTCGATATTATAAAAATAATCAATATAAATGGTATAAGAACATTACAAAATGTCTACGAGCATTTCACTAGGTAGCCAAGACTAGGATTTCTTTTTCTACAGTCCACGTAATACACTTTGGGATACCATTCTCTCAACATTGAAGGGAAAGTATGCTCGATTGTCGTTTTATTGCATTAAAACAGCGACTTACATAACTACAGAATCCCCCTGATAAGCACTTTATTGCAACTTCTTCCTTTTGGATAAATTTTCTACATGATTTGAGAATAGTTTAAGTGTACTGTTGAGCTAATAATAAAATATGAGATAGAAAGTATTTATATACAAAATTATTTACATTGCCACACTTTACAGTTTTTTCTTTGATTTTGAATTCACTGTGTTTTATTTTATTTCAGAAACGCCCTTTGTAAATTATGTCCAATTTTTTTTTACTCATCCAACTTATACTTGTGACTCTGTCCGAGAATATTTTCTTATGTTAATAAGTAAGAAATGAAATAATTTGTATTGTAATGGTTGTTTATTTAAGGTTTATAGTAGAAACCTCAGACTCCATTGTATATAAATGTCTGTAAACTAGGGGGTTAACCTACGGTATGCATTTTACAAACTACATTTTCTTTTAAACTTAGTCATTACTTTGCTCTCTAGTTTAACGAGATGGTGCAATTTAGTAGAAGACCATTTTTCTACAAAAAAACATAAATAATATTATCTTGAAAACTCTGTAAATACTTTTTAAGTTTGTTCCTAAATACAGAATCTGTCAAGTATTTTATAATAGGGTATATACACAATGTTCCTATCTTACCCCTATTTTCTTTAAATTTTTATAAAAAAAAATTAAATTCGTGACACGAAACTGTCGAAATATTTTCTGTCTGATTCTGAAAAATATGTTTTGCAAGTATTTACAAATTATAACCTAACTAAAATATCGCTTGGGTCTCATGCACATACTAATATATGACATAACCTAAATATCACCATATACTTTTTTTCTATTCTCTTCCCAATTCCCTATCTGATTATATATAGTTTTTGGGATTTGGTTGCGGCGTTGCAAAGCTATTCATCTTTGTCCGAAATAAAATACATTTGTCATCAATAATAAAATTTGTATGAATCGTAATTTAATAGATTTGACATTCCTTTTATTTTCAATGACAGTTGGGACCTTATTGGTAAGTCCAGGTCACCCAAAAACTTAGCCAGTTCGAGGTGTGTCTCGCGATTATTCCAATGTTCCATTTTTCGAAATGTTAGAGCTCATTTTTCTAATGGAACACCCTGTATATTTGTTTTTAATTTGTTGGATATCATACTAAATACGTAAGTGAGTGGTTTACAACTGAACAGAATGTATAATTTGTTATGTTTTTTATCTGCTTTGTCGTTTTCAGAGCTTTAATACATTTTAAATTTATAGAAATTTTATAACTATTAAAACAAATGTCAATTACAAACGTGGTGGTTTTTGGTCCACTCTATATTTTGACTCGATATTTAATTATATGCTCACGCACGACTATAAATGTTATAGTAAAATGTATTTAAGGTCAAAACAATATATTTCAGTAATAGTAACTATGTTATATTCGTTTTCTAAACTAGACACATTTCCTCTGACGTTATTGTAGTAATTTGCATAAATATGATATATCCGCTGAAATATCAGTTTTGAGATAGATATATAATGTGTATGATCTCTTCCTAACGCACCCTGTTGGGCCACACCCCCAGTATAATAATATTAAGTTAAACCAATGAGATTAATACAGTACACTCATTATCATACACAACTCAACATATATAAATGATCATAAAAGGAATTGTAATAACATGGGACGGCGATATTTATAAATATCCCATTTGTTAAGCACCTGGCATTTTTTATGTTGTTCGTAATATCTAATAATACTTTTATTCAGATGTTATTTAGTTTCAGTAATGCGATAAATATTACAATACCAGTGGAAAAAAATTAAGTTGAATGTTTGAGCTGTTACAAAAAGCAAGTCGGTGACATTCATTACCGAATGATGTCATTCAAAAAATAATTGGTGGAATCAGAGAAAATGAAGGCCTGGTTGATTATGGAAAGGAATCTGAGTCTTTCTAAAATAGGCCATATTATCATCTTTCACCTTATCAGGATTGTTTTTCGCTAAATGTTTGAACCCACTTAACGTCTTTTTAACAATTACTCTATATCACATTTAGCACGAGAAGGTGGCGATAATCATTCCTGTCTAAATATTATGGCTTTAATCTCTTACCTTGTGGTTATTTTGGAGAGTTTGGTAACATCCCACGTTAATACAAGAAGGATTTGCTGAAAGTTTTGATTGTATGTAAAACTAACATACACATGTATTTTTAATTAGCGATGCAAGAAACTAAAAATTGTATTACTAATGTTATTTTTACGTTTAATAGGGGATCGGTCGAATTTTATAGAAGGAATGAGTTTTAATATCTAATATCAACGTTTTGATTTTAATTCGGTCATCGCAGGACTCTGTATACAAAAGGAACAACAAAAAAGATAAATCGACAATTTTTGACATATTATAAAATAACGACATTTTAAGGATTATAAATTAATTATTTAAAATTATTATCAAAAATATAAATATATGTAAAAACAAAAAAAAAACACACACACAGAAATGACAGACTCCACGACAAATAATTAAATTAAAATAAACAGAATTACAGAGGTATAGAATGTACATTTTAAAAAGTGGGTTTGAGTATTGTATTATTACTAACAAGTTTGAACAATCATTAGGTATAAGAAAAAAGAAGGTTGGGAAAAATCCAGGTCAAAAATACTATTTTTAATTATTTGTCCAGAAATTAAAAATTATATTTTGTGACTGGATTTTTCCAACCTATCCTTTTTTCTTATACTTAATAATTGTTCAAGCTGTTAATTATATATCAACACAGAAAACCTACTTTAAATGTAGGTATTTTACCCTCTTATAAATGTTTATTTTAATTTAATCATTTGTACTGATTATATTCATTTGTTTTTGTGTGATTGCAATCTTTTGAGCTATACATTTTATGTTTCTGGATATAAGAACACAGAATAGGTCAAGAAGCTCCAGTACTGACTTGAAATTGATGGTAAAGAAATGATTAACAATTTCTAATATATAACTAAGTCATTTATTGTTAATTATTAATTAGTTAATAAAAAAGTGATTAAATCTTTTAGTGTGGACAATAAACTAGGGCTAGGAATCGAATACGAATAATTCGAGTAATTGAATATTCAAGTATTAGAATACGAATTATTCTAATGGGAAAATTATTCGAATAAGCGAAAATATTTGAATATTCGAATACTCAATATGAATGATATTCGAATATTCGATTATATTTGAGTAAATTGGAATTTAAAAATATATTATTAAATTATGTACGAATAGGTGTGCAGTATGCATCCAACCAAATAGGTAAGATAGTAGGTATAGGTAGGTACCTGTTCTAAAATCCAAATATATAAATGGATGACATTGGTGGCACGATACACTCCCAGTCAAACTATTCCATCTCTAACTCGCCTTGACCTTATTCTTTTTTTTCCCCTGCCTTAGAACAGACTAAGACGGGGATATAATTAAATTTTAAATTTTACAAAACCTGTTAAATATTTAACTATTGACATTCATGTATTTGTTTTGCCTATATGCAATCAGCGTCTTTTTTAAAAACATTCTAATTTTAGAAACCCTTTTATTTTTTCGAAAAGGAAAAATAGACACAGAAGTGTAATAAACTAGCTCTGTTTTTGTTTTTTTTAAGCTTCAATGATTAAGTGTGAACAATGGCGTTTCTAATCCTAAAAATAAAATACCAACTAAATAATTCTGACCCTTAAAGCTACATGTACAGGAGACATACCCCTATTGTGGGTATGGAAAGCAAATCAAATTGCCTGCAACAATTAGTGGATTACATCACGACTATTATTGTGGTCTATCCAACCAAATACTCGAATAGAGTTTTACTATTCACTAATATTCGGTGCAATACATATTAATAATGAATATTCGAGGATCCGGATTAATCAAATACCTATTAGAATAATTAGGATTATTAGAGCATTCAAGACATTCAATTATTCGTAGCCTTGAATATTCGAATTATTCGAATGGATTCGAATATTCGAATATATTTTCGAACGAATATTCGAATACTAAAATCTGAAAAATTCCCAGCCTTACAATAAACACGTAATATTATTTAATAAAAACACGAAAAAGGCAAAGTTGTATGTCTGTTGTTGATGTTTTAAGTGTTTAAAATGATATATAATGAATACGTTATGTATTATAATTTTACATTTTATATAACTAGGACCAAACAATTAAGATAATTTCTTTTCAGAGATTTAACTAATGACTCAAAAATAAAAATCAGACATTTAAAAAAAAAATTATTTATAAATAACACAGAACATGTGTTCTTGAAAAATACATTCAACATCGCGGAGCACCCGGATGCTGTAGTTGCATCTTCTTTAACTTTATTTGTAGAACAAATACAAAGTTAAACAAAAATTCAAATACCCTTTTCTATTTTTTAGATAACAGTTTGGGATATCAACTCTTGGTGCCTAGTGTATATAGATAGTTGTTTATACATATTTGCACAGAATCTGAAAAACGCGTTTGGATAATCGTGGTTGGACAACAATTAAAAAAAAAACGTGACTCCTTAAAATTTGATCACTATATTGATCACCGATAAAAATTAAATGTCATCCGAATTTCAAACATTTTCTGTTATTCGTAGCAATATTGCATATAAGAATACGAATTGACAGATTTGTAGAAAATCAAAACAAAATTTTATACAGGGTGATTAGCAGAATGGTGATTTTTCATAATTTTTTTAAGACATCGAATGAAGCGAGATCTGTAAGTGGGAACTGTCTTTTCATTTAGATTTTGTATGATACCTATGGTAGACCATTGAGAAAAGCTAGACGTCTTAGAGTTAAAAATCATAGGTGACCATGTCTTCCCTAAGTGATTTGGACCGGAAATTATTGAAAAATAATACTTTATGTTCATATTAAATATTAATGCTGGTAAGACTAGTTTTTAACACGCTTTATATTAGCTTCACCTGTATGTATCTATGTATGTATCTATCTATGTAATGGAATTTTTCAACGTAATTTTCACCAACTTCAAAACGTCTGATTAAATTGAAAATTTGTATTTGCATTTGTATTAAGGACCGATGACAATACAATAATTTGAATACTTATCGACGCATTTCTCTTAAAAAAATTTCTAAGCTGATGTCAAAGTTGTGTGATCGGCGCATTCGCCAAAATAACGGAATCTTTCAACATAATTTTCACCAACTTCCAGACGTCTGATTAAATTGAAAATTTGCACACGTATTAAGGACCGATGACAATACAATAATTTGAATGCGTATCGACTCATTTCTCTTAACAAAATGTTTCTAAGCGGATGTCAAAGTTTGGTGATCGGCGCATTCGCCAAAATATCACGTCCATGATAAGTTGACAGAAAGCTAACCACTAATTGAATACCGTAACTCATACTAAACTTGAAATACAAGATGAATTAGTTTTGTCAAAATATACAATTCAACAATAATTTGAAAAAAAATCCGAAATCAAATCAAATCAATAAATTTTGAAAAAAATTTAATTAAATAATTTCGAAAAAAATCTTGAAGACTATTACATTTGTTCATGACTAAAAAATAAAAAAAATAAATTATAGTTAAAAAAACCAAAAAACAACGCTTTAATAGCAAACCGAACTAAAAATATGAATGAAGTGTTTGACAAAAAAATTCATTTTATTGTAAAAAGCGTGGGTCCTTTTACATATTTTTATGATAACTCTACTTTTATTAATAACTACCAATTATATATTTATAACAAGTGATATCATAGTTTTTTAAACTATAAATTATTTATATTTTATAAGGTCTCCATAATTAATTATAATTACATTGGATAGTGTTGTGGTATAGGCACCAGTAAAGTGAATGTTAAGACCTCAGATATACAGCGTTCTCGGATATAAATCATATTCATAGTGTGCTAGTGAAATTTCCTCTGGATCGTAAATCAAACTATTAATTAGTGAACGTATCAAGGTTTAATAAACCCAGATAAATCGCTATTCACACTGCGTCCAAGTACTTTGAAGCCTGTTTCAAAGTACTGGACGATAAGTTATGATCTCGTTGATTTCTAGAAAATTGTGTCCACAATGTTGGCATACGGAAAAATAATTAGATATTATATATAAAAAGTGTATTTCATCAGCAAGAACTAGTGGCACCTCAAGATCATTCAAGGATGCAGACGGAGAATCATAATAGTTTTCGGGAAGAACAAATAGAATTGAACAAATTTGGTGTTGTTAAGTTTTCAAATGTTTCCAATATTTAAATAAACAATTTTCTGTCAAACTGTGTTTTATTAACAGTGACAGTACTATTATAGCAAAGTGACATTTCCATGCGGTAAAGTGCCACTTTAATAAACGATTTTGAATTTAGTAAAATAGCACATTCAGTCAAAATTGCGAAAAAAGATTTTTTATGTTTTTATTAGATAATTTCAGGATGAACAATTTACTAAATTTCATACATAACATTTTAACATGTATATAGGGTGTCTCACCAGGAATTGCATCGATTGATATAGGAAAAAAGTACGCACCAGAAAATTTTGAAAAATTTAGGGAGCTACTAACGGTAGGGTGTGGGTCCAACTAAAATAATTACAAGCATTTGGCACCTCGGTTATACCGGAAATCGATATCAACTTGCTTTTATAAATGAACTTATATTTTTAGGGTTTTCGAAAAGAGCATAAAATTCTGAGTCAAGCGCATGACATCCTAGCATAAACTCGCTGTTTCAGGGATATTTGACATTTTAAAAAAATTTGTGACAGGTGTAATGGTTTACAATAACCTTTATAACTTTCTTCGTGTAAAAGATACTCATTTGCTTTTTGGCATTCGGAAAGACCATAAGATGAGCTACGCTACACAGTTTAAGGAAATTCAATAATAGTCTGAAAGTGTTCCATTTTTGACGTTACATTTTGTAAACTTCAAACCGCGAAAACTTGCTTAGTTAAATGGAACACCCTTTATATTTTTTACATCAGGTTATGTACAATTAAATTCCTTTTTTCTAATATCAGCATTGTGGTGGTTTAAGTTACAACTTTTTTGAAATATTTGCGATTTTCTTAGAAATTCAAGAATTTTTTTAGTACAAATTTTATCGAATTTAGTCATGATTAGAAACAATCAGTAATATCAAGTCATTCTCTTTATGACAAAAAACACCATGTTTAAATTACATTTACGGAGACTTTTTGAATTTGTTTATTATTTATTATCAGGCTAGCGAGGAGGTTATAGGAAAGGTCCATTATTGGCGATCCATTGACCGTAAAAAGTTTCTTGTAAAAAAATTAGTTATCAAATACGTGTTATGTGGGGAGCACCGTCGTGCTGATAAAAAATGTTTTTATGTTCGGCGAGAGGTAAATTTTCTAAATAGTTATTAATTTTGTAAAATATTTAGACATCTTTCATCTAAAAAAAAAAAAAAGAAACAAAAAAATTAACTATACATATTGGCAAAAGAAGAAATCTTTATAATTTACTGTTTAAATTTTCCTGATAAAATTCTAATGACACCACTCTATCGGTTCTTATGGCACAGTAAACATTAGACTACCAACTTTCTTGAAAATTTCGCTCTGTGAACACATGAGGATTCGAGTCACTCCAATAATGCGAATTGTGTAGATTAAAAAGTCCATTTTCGGTAAATTTAGCTTCATCTGACCATATAATATTTCTCAAATAAGAATCGGCGCTACGAGACCTTATTAGAATAAATGCACACAAATTTTCTCAGGAAATCTGTTTATTTTAATCGTTGAACCATTTGGAACAAAAAAACGGTGAAATTAAGTGTTTAATTAAGATTTCTGTGAACTGAATCCTTGCATAGTCCCGATTCCAGAGCAGCTTTTCTTAATGACATCATTGGAAATGCATGAAAAATATCCCAGAATTGCTATTTCTACGTTTTCGTCATCAACAATAGGCTTCCGCTTTTGAATTCTTGCCTTGACAGAACCATAATTTTTAAAATTATCCAGTATGCGTTTTACAGTGTTTGGTGATGGTTTCCGTTTTTTGTGGATATCGACTAGCAAATGTACTACACGTTCTTGATATTGTTTTATCATAGTCTCCATAAATAATAAACAAATTCAAAAAGTCTTCGTGGGTGTAATTTAAAATAGGTGACATTTTTGACAGGGGAATGACTGACATTACTGATTGTTTCTAATCATGGCTAATTTGACAACATTTTTACTAAAAGTTCTTGAATCCCTAAGAAAACAGCAAATATTTCAAAAGTTTTAACCTAAACTCCTACAATGATTATATCAGAAAAAAGGAATTTAATTATACATAACTTGATGTAAAAAAATACAATACAAATACAAATACTATTTGACTTTAAGCAAGTTTTCTGTTTGAAGTTTACAGGAATGTAACGTCAAAAATGGAACACTTGGTATACTATTATTGAATTTCTTTAAACTGCAGAGCGTAGGTCACTTTATGGTCTTTCTGCATGCCAAAAAAGTAAATGAGTATCTTTTACACGAAGAAAGTTATAAAGATTATTGTAAACCATTGTCAAAATTTTTTAAAATATCAAATATCTCTGAAATGGCAAGGTTTAGGCATAGAGTATCCTTCATATTTTTGACTCAGAATTTTATGCTATTTTCAAAAACCCTAAAATATATAGGATAATTCATTTAAAATATGCAAGTTGGTATCGACTTCCGGTATAACCAGAAGTCCAGATGCTTGTAATTATTTTAGTTGGAATGACCACACTGCCATTAGTAATTTCCTAAATTTTCAAAATTTTCTTGCTGGGTAATTTTCCCTACATCTAGCGATTAAGTTTCTGATGAGACACCCTGTATAAAGACGCCATATTATAATTTCTAAATTTTACTTGTCGGATTGTTTATACAAAAACATTTTTGTTTATGTTAATTTTTTTATTTTCGATATTAATGATATAATGGAATGACTTTTGTATGTTTACATTAAATACGCACGGAAAATATGTGTGTACATAAAAGCTACACAGTAAAAGTCGATTTTAAGGATACCGGAACTAGGAACTCCACTCATAAACCTGCCGGAAATCCGATTTATCTAGGTATTTCGGCCACAAGCCGGAATTTCCTAACTGGAATTAGCAGGCTTAACATTAAATATTAAACGATTACAAAACCCTAATATTAACACAGTTTGACACTTCTAAGCATTCTTGTTCCTGTTGTAAATAAACATTAATCTTCTATCTTACTCACACAGAGAAATTGGTTTATTTGAAATTATAATTTTTTTGTATTTTAGGCACGAATTATAAATATTTACAAGTAAGTTATCTTTAATCATCATCGTTATTGGATTAATGAAACCCAGAATTTAAAATTGCAATCAAAAATTAAGATAGATTTGAAATAAATGTGTTTCGTGTGACAGTATGATGAGATGATGCATAAACATCAAATCATTGATCCCTTTTCTATAAAAAATAATCCAATACAGAAGCCTATATTTAAATTTTAAGGAACATGTAGCCACATTTATTGAATAAAATGTGAATTGAATAAAATATGTTTCCAACAAGACAACACGACGCTTCTATTCGCATTCTCTAAAACTGCAAACTACGTAAGCAATGAGATTGCAGTTAGGTGATTAGATTTCACATAAAGCAATCTCTTGATAACCGAGTGTTCAGGATCTTTGAAAATTGTTTGGGTATCTGATTTTCTAGAAAGTTTTTATCTTTTGAAAAAATGTTCATACATAAAAAAGTTGCCTGCCTTATCTAGCCATATCTCCAAAAAACAGAGATGGCCAAAAAGATGTTGAAAGATACTTTTTGACCATTCAATTTGTGTATTTTAATCTCTATCAATCTGGTACACACTGTATAATGGTGATATAAAAGAAATGATCCGATTAATATAGGTAGTTTTAATTCTTTCTCATGAAACTGCTGCCATTGAAAGAGTCAGTTACTTTTCCATCTGAGCTTCGCTGCCACACAATTTTACGGCTAACACACCCTTGCGTAATAAATAAATAAGGGTTACATGGGGTGAGATTGGCAGCACCATCCCCATTTCACATTAAGTTTTCAAATTCTTGCACAAATAGCCTATAGCAAGCATAGTTTGACACAACCACTCAAAAGTTTGCACATACATAGGTGGTGGTCATATAAAGGTTACCATTTTTTCAGCCCCTTCACGCTCTATTTGTTTAAAAATTAGGAACGCGATTACACCTAGGATAGACTAGCACAAGATTAACATTAAGAAATCGACTCTATAGCAAATATGGCCAGTCATTGGGGGGGGGAGATTACGGAGTGTATCGGCTTTCTTCGTCAGCGTTTTAAAAATAATAAAAGGTTTAGAGTAATAAATGATTCAGTACCCAAAAATTACTTTATTAGGTGTTCAAACTGACTTTCATTGACCTCCATGCAATGATGATACAGTCACGTTTCAAACGTCTCTCTGACATTACGAAAAATTTGTAGTTTACTGTGTTGGGTACAACAGAACTGCAACAATAGTATTGAATTAATGATATACAGCGAGAGCTGATTCAACTTGAACAGGCATTAAAGGAAAGCAAGTGATGTACGTGTAGATTTCTTATATGTAGTATGGACGACGGTCCTCGATATAGGTGGAGGGAGCATAATCGATACACGTCATTATTTGCTTTCCTTTTAACGCCTGTTCGACTTGAAATAACTCTCGCTGTAGAATAAACGCAAATGAAAATATGTAGCGCTCTATATATACATGAGCCATCGTTGTAAAATATGCTAACATTTTTTTGTTAAACTTCGCGCTCATAGGGAATACACTTTAGTATCATCCTGGATATAGACCTCGATTTTTCTTGTAATTGCAATTTTTAGTGAAATGTTTCGAAAAATAGTTTGACATTTCGAATGTTGTTCAATTAAAACTGCTTTAATTTTAAGTGTCATGACAGGTAATAAATAATTTTACGGGAGTCACTGTGTCTAACTCGATTATGAAGAGTTTATCTCACCGATTACACACATGCATAGTTATCCTATTGTTTGCAGTCAGTATGTAAGCCCTGCTCTCTCATAATTTAATTGTACTCAGGATTCAACAATGACAAACGTAAACAGCACTAGGAATGTGTTAAGTACCTCAACCACTGTAAATATGGTTGGTTCTACACTATTGTACAACATACAAGATGCCACGTCATAATTTTAATGGTTAGGTCCTTATTATATTAATAATTATTGTTCTTATATGTCTATAAAACACATTAATAAATTATAGATATTGTCCATTGTCATCATAAATTATACTGAATCTTGGCAAGGAGCCTTGTAGCATGCCCGAGGTTTGTTAAATAAATAAATGTGTATGTTGATATTGTACTTATATAGGGTGAATTAATACTTACGAGTGAACGTTTTTATATTCTCGAACTGGGCATGAAAACAAAAAAACTAACGCAGCAAATTTTCATGTAGAATTCATATAGAATTTAAAAAGGTGGCATCTGAAACTCCTAATAAATCTGATAATTTCCGCTTCCTCAATATTGCATTTTCCAGTACCAGACACTTGATTTTACTTCCTCACCCCTCAAAGTGAGGAAGTTATGTATTTGTGAAAAAAATGTAGAAATTTTTATTGCATTTCTGGACGAATCTCGACGAATTATGACGATATACAAAATTTCAGACAGAAAAAATTTTCTGTCTGTGTGTCTGTCTGTCTGGTTCGCGATAACAGCTACAGTTTTTGAGATAAAGCTTTCAAATTTAGTACACACATTCTAGAGGTCAAGGAAGAGATTGAGTTCGTTGATGGGCAAAATCGGTCCCAATTTTTGAAAAGTCAAAAAATGTGACTTTTTTGGAACGTCAAAGTGACTTTTGAAACGTCAAAGTGACTTTTGAAACGTCAAAATGTGACTTATTTGAACGTCAAAGTGACTTTTTGAAACGTCAAAGTGACTTTTTTTGAAACGTCAAAATGTGACGTTTTTGAAACGTCAAAAAATGTGACTTTTTTGAAACGTCAAAAATTAAATTTATTATAAACTCCACCACACGTTGAGTTTTACTACGGTGAGAAAGTTCTGATCCCCAAATAATTGGCAACGGGGATATTCATCCAATGATTCTCGACCACATTTAAATAGTTTTGACATTAGTTGATTTGGAAGGATAAACATTCCCATGTACAACCAACATTGCTTCAAGAATAATTTTTGGAGTTTTTCTTGTTCTGTGAGAAATTTTATAATAGCACGATATTCAATTTTATTCATTTTAAGAAATTAACAATATGCGACAACTCAAACCGACAGTTAATGAAATTAATAATGTTGTAATTGTTCTGTAAATTGACAGGCAAGTTTCCAAAGCATATGTGATTAAAAAAAAAACAACAGAAACGAAAATGAAATTATATTAGACCAAAGTAACTATCTACAAAATGTGTTAACAAAATTTAATATGAACAACTCTAAGCCTGTTGATACCTCGCTTAATATAAAATTAAATTATAAAGAGTTGAATTCTGATGAACAATATAATGCTCCCTGTAAAAATCTAATAGGATGTTTAATGTACGCAATGATCTGTATACGTCCAGATCTGTGTGTAGCAGTTAATTTAATGAGCCGATATCAAAACAAAGAACTTTAGCAAAATTTAAAAAGAATCCTTAGATATATTGAAGGATCATTATCATATAAATTAATTTATAAGAAAAGTACTTATGAAAATGTGTTAGTGGGTTATGTTGATGCTGATTGGGGTAGCAACGAAATTGATCGCAAAAGTACTACTGGTTATATTTTTAAACTATTTGATAAAAGTACAATTTGCTGGAATACAAAAAAGGCAAAACTCAGTAGCAACATCATCCACCGAAGCTGAGTATATGGCCCTTTATGAAGGAGTAAAAGAAGCTTGCGGATTAAAATCTCTTCTGGCAAGTATCAATGGAACAATAAATAAGGCAATACCAATTTTTGAAGAAAATATCGGTTGCATCTCAATAGCCAACAATCCAAATGACCATAAAAGGTCAAAGCACATTGACATTAAGTATCATTATTCAAGAGAAAAAGTAGAAGATAAAACAATAATGATAAAATATATTCCAATAGGTCAACAATTGGCAGACGTATTCACGAAGCCATTGGCAACCATACGATTCCGAGAAATTCGACAAAAATTAGGCCTGGAAGAAGGATGTAACACTGAATTTAAGTGATAATAGTTAAAGAATACAGTTAGCTTTAAGCTTATTTTTTTTTATGTGGTCTGGATTGGGTTTTTCTGGGGGTTTTCCCTTTTCCAAGCAACAAATGTTGGGCCATAATAAATTGCTCCCCAGAGATAACAAAAAGTCCTCATCATATTTTTATTGTATCGATCAATTTTTGAGTGGGAGTATTGAGAATAGAACAAAAATCACTCTATACATTAAGTATATTTCAGTAGAGCTCCCATTCGGGCCTCTTTATAGTTTATCAAATTATCACGTTCATAATAACAAAGTATTCCTAAGATTGTTTCTTTGCTAAACGCTTATTAATATATTTTTATTAGTCTATTCCAAACTGTAATTGAAAAAAGACATAAACTTCTTAGTTACCGCTATTCTGGTGTTTCATTTAAAATCCTCCTGCAGGCTCCATATTCCAACAATTTCTCTTTTTGGTTGTAGCCAAGTAATCCTTGGTGAGACAGGTTTTCGACTTTACATTATTAAGACACTTTTTTGCGGACTGATATTTTGGTCTAGAAACGAATGCTCGTCTTTTGTTTTTGAGATATCCGAGGTAATTTTGTTTTTCTTATGGCAGCCATATTAGATTTTTCGTTTTCAGATTACATCTAAAAAGGGCTTTCAGATGATGCCGAGGAAAAATTGTTTTTCATGAACATCTAGAAAATTAAGTTTTACCCGAGATAAGACAGCTTTTCATAGAACAAGAAATAAGCGAATTCTGGTTCCAACAAGATCACTGTCCTGCATATAATACTAATAATGTTAGACGGATATTATAGGAAAATTTTGGTAACCGCATAATTTCAAATAGCGGACCAGTATTGCGACCTCTCCGCTCGCCTGATATAACCCCACCTGATTTTTATTTGTGGGGTACGGTAAAAAATGAAGGATATGATTTTGAAAGCCCGGAAACTATCGATATTTTGGAAGACAGAGTTAGGGACGTTTTCGGCACAATAAATGCCAATACTTTCGGAAGAGTAATCAGCTCGGTTAGGCGTAGATGCCAAAAATGTGTTCAGCAAAATGGAGGTCATATTGAACAGTTTTATTAAATCTTCTTACTTCTTTACTATCATTTCTTTTATTATGTTAATTTGCTGTTATTAAAAAATGTTCTCCATATTTTAACAGAAAATTAAAATTACTTAAACATGTCAAACTGGTAACCTTAATATTACTGTTACTTTTTTATAATGGTAGGTAGTAGGTATGTCCATGAAATCAAAATAATTTTTTGACTTTCCATAGCCTATTTTGTTTTGTTAAGTAATGGATAAATTTTCTTAAATTAGTCTTTTGAAAAACAATTTTTACTCGGCATCATTTGAAAGATCATTTTAAGCGCAATCCGAAAATCGAAAAATACAATATGGCTGCCATAAGAAAAACAAAAGTTGCCTCGGATATCTCGAAAACAAAAGACTATCGAGCATTCGTTTCTAGACCAAAATATTAGTATCCAAAATGTGCCTTAATAATGTAAAAGTCTAAAACCTATCTGACCAAGGATTACTTGGCTATAGCTAAAAAGAGAAATCACAATATTTTATTTTTTAGTTAGCTATGATTTCTTAACGGATTTGAAATCAGCATAAAATTTGCTAAAAGTTATCCCATTTAACCGACCTTGTAGATCTTCCGAGATCCCAATGGTGAGCATCGAATTTGGGACACACGGAAT
Source organism: Rhamnusium bicolor (assembly GCA_029963845.1). Lineage (NCBI taxonomy): Eukaryota > Metazoa > Arthropoda > Insecta > Coleoptera > Cerambycidae > Rhamnusium > Rhamnusium bicolor. The sequence goes on along the minus strand of JANEYF010001449.1, from coordinate 122,973 downwards.
TTTTTACCAAAGTGTAAATTTTTCCGTAAAAGTATTTATTGTCAAAATCTCGCTCCTTCGTCGAATCTTCGATCTTCTAATCAATTTTTTAATAAAAAAAAAACAATGTGCGTTGCATTTCTAAGCAATCAGGTGGTAGTTGTTTCTTTACATCAAAAGCCAAAAAGTTTTTTCAAAGTCGGCATATGCAACTCCAACTTGCAATTAATGTAGTCATTTTGCTAATATTCACTTTTAATAAATCCGCTATTAACAAAAATATTCTAAAAAATAAGCAACACAATTTTATCACGCACTGCTCCGTCTAGAAATTCAAAAATGAACGTTTTTTCGGGGCGAATAATCAATTTACCACTCATTATGAAAACCGTGTTTGACGTTTCAAAAATAGCCTGCTAGATAGTAGACTTAACACTAAAATAACAATTAGTGTTATACTTGGCTCATCATGGTGTGCCGAAACGCGGACGGGCTGTCATTAAATAAATTAACATGCGCGAGCTTTACGCTCTTGCCATCCAACTCGGTGGGTTGACAGGACTTTATATTTGCTAACTTCATTATTCTTATATCTAACGAAATCTCCCGGCAATAATTACAGGCCAATTAAAACGTAATTGTACGTTTGCCAGCGGAAGAATAATTAATTGACTGAGTACAGATAGCCGAGTATATCAGCTGTTATTATGTAGCTTATAATGCGAGTAAATTGTCTATAATTATGATTTATAAAAAACGCATTTAAAAAAATATGCAAAAACTACAAGTGCAATGCTACGATGTAGCTTTATGTAAGTTGTGTTTTCTATTACCACAAAAAAATATTTTTATATACATTTACTACTGGTTGTGTTAGTTCATGTACACAAGACAACAAGAGTATGTAATTAGACAAAATCAATGTTAATTAAAACTGTTATTCAGGAGCTAAATGTAACTTTTCAGTGAGAATAGTAAATAAATTATCTTTGTTTTCATAGAAAGTGTGACGCCATTTCCGTATAAACTAAAAATAAGAAATGATTGTATTATACAGGACGTCTTAAATGCGTAGTTATATTTAAACAACTGACATCTGACATCTTGTAACAGTCAAATTTAACAAAAATTAAATGTTACAAGGTATTTTTCAAAATATTAGAAATTTTCTGTTTGATCATTAATATCGACAAGTAGGCAACCAGTTATAACTTAATTAATTTTTGGAATTGCCTAATTAACTAATCATACATTTGTGGCACTTCAATAATAACGTAGTACATTTAATATTGCCCTTAATTAAATAATTTAAGCATCAATCCTTTTTGCAAAATTAGAAACAATTTTTACCTTTTTGCTAAACACTTCTAATTTTTAATAAGGTTAAGAGAACCCCCGCTAGGCGTTTGAAAAAACCTAAAAATTCCTTTTAGGTTTTTGTAGCGTTTCTTTAAAATTTCAATCGCGCCGCCGCACTTTGGGCCAATGGTGGAGGCGCCGCGCCGTCTCAAAAATACCAAAAACCGAATAAGGAACACAAACGTCAATTTTCTTATAACTAATACATCAAACTTTTATAATTCGGTTCGGTAATTTATTTAAATGTTGACTGGGTTCAGTTTGTAGACTTCAAAAGTAGGAATACGGAGAGATTTAGATAAGTGTTGTTTTGATGCTTATTTCAAATAAACAATTTCGTGCTTAAAAATTAAATAAAATGCAATGTGTTATACACTGTTTCAAAGAGCAGTTCTCCTAGTATTAAAAACAAAAAAATATTTGTATATTGATTATCCCTTACTACAATAAAAAAATGATAAAGGTCACATGTTTCTGGAATGACTTTCTCAACTTCAAGAAAAATTTTAACTGTTAGCAGGGTCGCCCGGGTAAGTTTTTTTTTCATCATCTGGCAAATAAAACGATCCTGTATGTGATCCAAAAAAAAAAATCTTGCGGATTTTTTGTGCTTCTCTTGCAAATCAACAAAATATACAAAGAAGCGCGCGCGACGAACACTTAAACATCTGCAATACACGTTCCGTAAGAATTATGAATTTGCAAAATACGGCGTTATAAAGAATACATATACATTATGGAATTGCAACAATTCAGAGCATAGCATTTCACTGAATGCCTGGATTTTAGAAATCGTATATCGGGACGGTCCCATCTGATTTTTTTTAGCAGCACCACCATATTCCACGTTTGATAAAATATGTTTACGAGTGACTTGCGGTTAGATAAAATCAAATAAATATTTGTAGTTGTTAAACTTATTAAACAAAGTGGTATATCGATAAAAATGGTTTACGATATAATTTGAAAAAAATATTTTTTTGGCCATGAAAAATAAACCAAAGAGAAAATATTTTTTTCTTCACCTATAATACACAGGATGTGTATTCTGCGGTTACCATTGTCCTTAGGAAAGTATATAAACTTGGGTTTGTTAAAATTTTAGGTTATTATTAATGTATACAAGCAGCATTAATTAATAGTAATCAATAATTTGCAGCTGTCAGCTGTACCTACGATAGTAAACAATGAACAATTTCAAAATTACTAAACGTAACATATGTGACGCTTTTATAGAGCACGGAAAACATATACCAACAGCAGAACGGTATGTTAGGGAGCATTTCGATCTTTCTGAAGAGCAGTTGCAATGTGTTATCATCAAAATTCAGAAACATTTATTGCCCGAATTTAAGATACGCTGGAATAAAGCCAGAAGAAAAAGGGATGTGTTCTTACGCAGCAACGAGAAATGGTTAGATGGCGAATTTTTTGTATCATTCCAAGAAGACGAAGAACCATCGACGTCCTTATCTGAAAACCCATGAGGGAGACCATGTAAGTCATTTAACGAATCCGCAGAGAAGACACAGAAACGAAAAGCAATAAAACTATTTCGAGACTCTGGACTTGTTCAGATTTATCATTCATATACTGAGGGATTATGTTCAATTGGTGAGACATGGGAATCAGAAATTATACAGGAACTACGTTCTGCGTCACAAGAAAGGAAGGCTTTTATCCACACATTATTAAGACGTAATATTTCTGTTGAGCCTTTCACAAATCAAGAGGCCTTGGCTCTTTTCATTGATTTAGATTTAACGAAAAACCAATATACATACCTTAGAACCTGTTTACAAGACAAAGACTGTACTGTACTCCAATCATATACCAAACTTACAGAAGCAAAGCGAGAATGTTATCCAGAGCACATGCAAGTAACTGAAATTGGTGCTAAAGTAAGTTTGCAGTCTCTTCTAGATCACACATCTAAGAGAATAATTAAAATTGATTCTGTGAATGCGGCCAACTTTTCACAATTAATATTATACAGTAAATGGGGCTGTGATGAATCTTCGGGACAAAGAGAGTACAAGCAAATATTGTCTGATAAAAGTGACGTAATATCCGAAACTAACGTGTTTGTAATATCCTTGGTTCCACTACAAATTGTAGATGAAGTCACAAAAAAATGTCGTTTGGAAAAATCCAACCCCGTCCTCTGTTCGATACTGTAAGCCCATTTTAATAGAATTCTCAAAAGAAACTCCAAAGAAAACAAGATCTGTTGTCAATGAAGTGGAAACTCAAATAAGCACTCTTTTGCCTTCTTTTGTAGTGAAGAATAAACAGCAGATGTCTATTAAACATAAGCTGTTCTTTACAATGATAGATGGTAAGGTTACACAAGTAGTAACAAATACTCCATCAAGTGCCACATGTCATATATGTCTTGCAAAACCAACAGAAATGAACGATTTGGAACGTGTTAAACAGAGACCTGAGAATGAAGAGCATTATAGATTTGGACTCTCATCTTTACATGCATAGATTCGATTTTTTGGAGTTAGTACTTCATGTTTCATATAATTTATCATTTAAAAAATGGTCAATAATCTCAGAGGACATGAAGAAGCAAAAAGCAATCTAAAAAAGCTTATGTACAGAAGCAGTTTCGGAAAGAATTAGAATTACTAATTGATGAACCTCGACAAATCAGCGAAACTAGTAATGACGGAAATACCGCTCGAAGGTTCTTTGCCAATTCTGCTTGCACTGCACAAATTACTGGAGTTGATGAAGAATTAATTATGGGATTTCGCATACTACTTCAGACAATGTCAAGTGGTATGGCAATCAATGCCAAAAAGTTTGGTTGAATATGCTTTTAGAACAGCCGAATTATATGTGAGCAAATATCCATGGTACTATATGCCCTCCTCTGTACATACAGTACTCATTCATGGAGAAAACATAATTCGATATAATGCACTTTTACCACTTGGCCAGTTGTCCGAAGATACACAGGAATCCAGAAATAAGGATTATAAACGTTTCAGGTTACATCATTCTCGCAAATGTTATCGAAAAGCTACTAACGAGGATGTCTTTCATACTTTATTGTATACCTGAGACCCTTATATAATGAGCTTAAGACAATCTGTATCACGCAAGATTGTAGAACTTGAAGAAGAAGCTTTGCAACTATTACAATAAATATTTATTTACATATAATTATGTACATAAATTACACGCTGTATGTTATCATTATACAATTATTAAATTAAATGTATAAAAACAAAATTAAAATTATTTACCATCATTACTGAACGTCAGACCTTTCTTTATATCTGTATACCGAATTTCATGTGTCTATAGTAACAAGTAAAAAAGTTACAGATTTTTGAGACGGCGCCTCCACCATCGGCCCATAGTGCGCCGTACTTCTAACCGGCCAGCGAGTTGAAAATTAAGAGTCTTTTTCTGTCGTGACTTTCGAACAAGAATGGACTTCCTTTTGAAAGAAGTACTTACTGTTTAGTGGGCCCTTAGGCATAATTTAGTGAAAAACCTTTTAACCAAGGTAGTTATATATATATATATATATATATATATATATATATATATATATATATATATATATATATATATATATATATATATATATATATATATATATATATATATATATATATATATATATATATATATTGTTAAATTCGTTTTCCGGGTATACTCCCGCGTAGGTGATAGACCCCGAGAGAGGGACCGTGGTTGTCTGAACGACAGAGCGTAACATAGGTAGAGTATATAAAGAACAGCCAGATCCAGAAAACGTCATTTCAGTTCGAGTAACCAGAAGCCGCAGTAAGCAGTTAACGGTTAGAACCTGAAGATGGCAGATGAGATTCTGCCGAAACGTCGTTCAGACAACCACTGTCCCTCTCGGGGTCTATCACCTACGCGGGAGTATACCCGGAAAACGAATTTAACATTCACCACCCGCGAAAACCTGAAAAACAACATAATATGTCTCTACGGGGAGAAGACATTTCATCAGACAAGAAACTTCGAGAAAATATTATCAAAAAGAAGGAAACTTCTTTGCAATCTCGCATTTCTGCAACGCTGCCGGGATGAAAATATCATTCCGAAATGCATGGAATTGACGTTCCACAGAAAGGATCAACACACAAAAAGAATTCTCCGAAAAACCAGCCTAACCCTGATGAGAAAATCAATCCACGACACTAGACGGACATTAGACAACATCAATACACAGTTACTAGACCAGCATCTTTATTTAAGCAGAACTATCGACCCGACATTATGGACCATTATTGACCAACTTGCACATTTCAGGGAAGAAAGAGATAATGATTTAACTACAGAGAGGTTAAAGAATAAATTTAACCGCCTTCAACTCCAACAAAAGCCCATCAAGAAATCCGAACAATTAGAACCTACAAGAGTAGTTCACAATGTGTCCAGTTACCATCTCAATGAGGCCTCGTTGAATGTATTAGCCAAGGGATTTAACTTCGCGATAGCACCAGCACGTCTACCGGTAGAAGACATAATCTGTGGTGTAGAATCGGCCATTGGCAATTTAGATACAAACATAGCGGAAACTATACGCCAGGACACGTCACGTATATTAAGAACAGCCCGTATACCAAAGAGGAATCTACAACACGAAGAATTAGAAGCACTGAAGACCTTACGACAAAATGAGGACATCATAATCTTACCCTCAGACAAAGGAAACGCAACAGTAGTGATGAACAGCGACGATTATCATACAAAAAATAGAAAGTCTACTAGGAGACACTGCATATCAGCTTATTACCACAGATCCTACTACTTACCTGGAGAAGACGACAAAGCCAAAATCAAAGCCAGTCCAATCGACAAAGAGACACAGAACCAGATCATCCCGCGAGAGAAGTCTTCAAGATGTCCCAAATTTTATGGTCTACCAAAGATTCACAAAGAAGGAGCTCCTCTAAGACCAATTGTTAGCTCAATAGGGTCACCCACACAGCAGTTAGCAAGACACTTAGCCAGACAACTACAACCGTTTGCCGAGGAAGTTAAATCCTACGTGAAAAATGCAGACCATTTCATTGAGTTATTAAGAAATCAGACCGTCCAAGCGGAACATCTTCTAGTGAGCTTCGATGTCATATCCTTGTTCACCAACGTACCCGTAGAGGAGTCACTCGACATTATCAAGCGAAAATATCATCCAGCAGATCATATTCTTAGGCTAACTCAACATTGCCTAAATAATACCTATTTTACATACAATGAGCAACGATACAGACAAACCGAAGGAGCCCCGATGGGCTCCCCCCTATCTCCAGTTATTGCCAATCTCTTTATGGAGGATTTAGAAACTCGAGCACTACAATCTGCACCATTAAAACCAAGCCTATGGCTAAGGTACGTCGACGACACATTTGTGATTTGGACTCATGGAAGAGAGAATCTCACTAACTTCTTAGAACATCTGAATAGTATACACGACAAAATTAAGTTCACCATGGAGGTAGAGACTGACAGTCAGCTACCATTTCTCGACGTACTGGTCAAGAAGAAGCAGGACGGAAGTCTAGGCCACACAGTTTATAGAAAAGCCACTCACACTGACAGATACCTAAATGCACAGTCACACCACCATCCAGCACAACTAAACTCAGTAGTAAAGACATTAGTCACACGCTCGCAGAGACTAGCAGATGCAGACAACCTCAAAGAAGAAATGTCAACTCTTCACAAAGCGCTGCGAAAGAATGGGTTCACACAACAAAGAATACAGAAGTTGTCAAAACCATCTCGGCCGAGAAATCAAGAGGACTCCGAACAACCCATAGCAAAAGCCTATCTGCCATATATAAAAGGAACAACGGATAAAATAAGCAAACTTCTACGTAAACATAAAATAGAAACAACTTTTAAGACCGACAAGAAAATCAGTACCATTCTTCGAAATCCAAAGACCAAAATTGCTCTAGAAAGTCAAGGGGTATATGAAATACCTTGCCAAGATTGCAACAAATCATACATAGGACAGACCAACAGAAAAATAAGTGCAAGACGCGAAGAACACATAAACGCTGTTAGAAAAGACGAGAGAACATCATCTCTAGCTCAACATGTCAAAACTACAGGACATAGGATTGATTTCGACAAAACAAAAACACTAGCCAATATCGAGCATTACAAGTCAAGAATCATCAGGGAGGCCATAGAAATAGAAAGACCACACAATCTAAATACACGAGATGACACCCAAAGACTACCTACCACATGGAAACCTGCTCTAATATTACATGCTACTTATTCATGAGGAAGCAAGAAAACATAACGCAACGAACACACGAAGAGGAACCAACCAGAGCTAATCTAATAGGACCAAGTACACAGAGTCGCCCTCGAAATCAGGAGATAGAGTAACAGACCGTGACATAAGCACAGATACACGCATGCGCGCCCGAACAGGACCGATTCACGAAGCCGCGCTCGAAATCAGAGATGGGTGCAGCAGACCATGACGCCCGGAGTGAGTCGAGAGCAACAGAGCGTAACATAGGTAGAGTATATAAAGAACAGCCAGATCCAGAAAACGTCATTTCAGTTCGAGTAACCAGAAGCCGCAGTAAGCAGTTAACGGTTAGAACCTGAAGATGGCAGATGAGATTCTGCCGAAACGTCGTTCAGACAACCACGGTCCCTCTCGGGGTCTATCACCTACGCGGGAGTATACCCGGAAAACGAATTTAACATTCACCACCCGCGAAAACCTGAAAAACAACAAAATATATATATATATATATATATATATATATATATATATATATATATATATATATATATATATATATATATATATATATATATATATATATATATATATATATATGTATATAAATGATAATTAAACTAATATTTGTTAATCGATTGCACTCCATTGCAGGTTTTTTTTGGTTTCTTATAAATTTTACGTGATTATTACCGCATTCATTATCATTGCAAATATTTAAATAATGGAGAAGTATTTGGTCTAAATTTCATTTTTTTTGGGGGTTTGGCTAACGAGCCATAGGATTTTTATCTCAAATTGGACTGGTTATATGGTTAAAGACCTAAAGGTGGTCACACCTGAATTCCCTGGAGCAGAAAATCAACTATTATGGTATCATCCTCTCCCAAGGAATAGGAGACATTCCGGCATTTGGTTCTACCACCACTGTGACCCCCCCAAAAAGAAAAAAAAGAAAGATAAGTAATGCTAGTAGTAATTATAAGAACACCCTAAGGACAACAGGGAAATTTTTAGTAAGAAATACTATTTAAAACCTTTTAAAAGTTTATCATTTTTTTATTTTTTTCTTAATCAATTATTAAAAAGGAGGATAACCCACCCACAAATTTTCACCAGAAGTAAAACTAAGTCCGAAGACAAGAATTAAATGTAAAAAGTAGCCACAAATTTAGTTTAATCGTAATTTTAAGTAACGTAGAGTATTCTAACTTCCCTATACCTCTTAATTGTCTTTGAATGACAATTTTATTATGTTATAACTATTTGGCATAAAAATATTTATCTTATCTAAGTTATTGTTAAGACGGTTACTGCCTCCTACTAAAGTAAATGGGACTATTTTACCAATTAAGGTTTAGTTTGGCTATTTTCCTATACTTGTCGTGGTATCAATAGATATTTAGTAGAGCATTTATTTAGATATTTAAGTCAAATTTTTTAAGCTATTTGACAGATTTGAACTGCATAATCGATATGAAGATATGTTCAAATAAGTTTTTTTAATACACATATTTAGTTTAAGGTGAAAATAGTTGTTTTTTCTTTTCTTTACTTTAATTGGTCACCCCTGCGACCTGGCGTCCGCCTAAATCTTCCCCCTTGCCACCGACAAACCAAAAGACAGCTGGTCGTACTAATACCTTGTGACGACACTTAAAGGGCAAACAAATTAACAACAATAAAATTTGATTAAAGCTGTTTGGATAGGCTCGAGCTAAATTTCTTAAGAACAATTTTTTTGAATTCTATTTAATTCTTAAGAACGTCACACGTCTTGAAATCTGTAGAAACTCATTGAGGTTTTTTTATTTTGTTTTTGATGGTCGAAGAAATACGATGAAAATGTTTTGAAACTGCTTGTTATTTGAAATAGTAATTTATCTACTAGTGATTTACCGGTTTAAATCAGTGTTGTCACACTGACAATGAGTGCAATTAGATTGTTGAACTACATTTTGTTAGCAGAGTAAGATATTTAGGTAATTTCTAACTAATGAGCCTAATTTTTATTTTAATAACAGCGTAAAATATTTGGGTCATTTCTAAATAACGAGCCTCATTTTTATTTTGATTTAAGAAGAGCACAAAAAATATATCAGCTAATTAAAATTTCGAGTACAGACAGGACGTTTCTGCTTTGGAAATCAGATAGAAAAAAATGCAATTTACTACTAGAAAATACCATTAGATCAAAAAAACATAATTTTGTCAGTTAGGACCTTTCAGTTTAACACGGCAGAATATTATACTTTGTATCTTATTTTACACAAAAAATTTGGCGTATTTAGATAATGTGTTTTAAAAAATATCCAAATTTGAAATTTAGTTTTTGATTATTCTTCTTCAAATTGCAGATCTTTTTAATGGTTTTACAAATACTAGTTATAGCACGTCTAAAGTATATCTAATAGTAATAATTCGTATTTCATACTTGCATCTTGTCAATATTACTTCCTCTTCTGTATTTTAAATCCAATCGACAAAGATACATTCCAAAACATGTTGTTTAAACCACCGTCTGTGATTATCCAAATCCTATTTCAACACACCTTCAAATATAAACCAAATTTGATAAGCTAATAATTACTCTCCAGTTTAATTAACTAGCTTCGTATTATTTTGCAGCTCTTAACATGTAAACAAGACACCAAATGCTGCTTTTGTAAGAGTTTAGACATTGGCGTAACAAAAGTGATTTTATCATTTAAATACGAGGTCTCGTACGATACTAACAGAACAGTCCATAAATCTTTAGTTTAGTACAATGTAGCTCATAGAGTATCGACGCATTCGAGAAATATAATAACTAGCACATTGATCATCCTTTTCCAATATTTTCCAAAATATTACAACAATATTTTTGCAATTGCAATAAACTATTTATAAAGCCACATTATACAGTGTGGAAATTAAGTAACGCATAAATTCAGTAATTCCGTTGATATTAATTTTTTTGGAAAAAATCTCGAAGGGGTATAGCGATTTTAACTTCAGCAAATATTTTCAGTCTATTTTCAGTTTCTTATGTCATTTTTATTTTTTAAATTATGACGTCATCGGCTTTCTTTTTAAATGACAACCTATATTTTTTATTATTGATTTTGGTAGTAGTTTTTATTCCGGTTCCGACCGTATAAAATTTTCAATATGTTATATTTGAAAAAAATCGAGAAAAACAGTCTTAAAGTTCAAATAACAAAAATTCATTAAATTGGGAAAATTTATCTAGTTGCCTAAGTTTGACGGAAAGTTATCGACGGCACATTCGTTTTTATTTTGAAATTATACAAATAGTTGAAATATCGAACTAATGTGATACACCGGCAACTGGATAAATTTTCCCAATTTAATGAATTTTTGTTACTGTATTACATTAGTTCGATTTTTCAACTATTTGTATAATTTCAAAATAAAAACGAATGTGCCGTCGATAACTTTCCGTCAAACTTAGGCAACTAGATAAATTTTCCCAATTTAATGAATTTTTGTTATTTGAAATTTAAGACTGTTTTTCTCGATTTTTATCAAATATAACATATTGAAAATTTTATACGGTCGGAACCGGAATAAATACTACTACCAAAATCAATAATAAAAAATATAGGTTGTCATTTAAAAAAAAGTCGATGACGTCATAATTTAAAAAATAAATGACATAAGAAACTGAAAATAGACTGAAAAATATTTGCTGAAGTTAAAATCACTATACCCCTTCGAGATTTTTTTCAAAAAAATTAATATCAACGGAATTACTGAATTTATGCCTTACTTAACTTCCACACTGTATATCAGAAACTACTTTGTTAGATTTTTCGCTCATAAATGCACCTGTCGTTTGTTTTTTTTGTAAGCCCGTAATAATTTTTTCCGCAACCGTTTTAAAAATTAACTATTTTTAGTCAATGTTTAGAGGGTTGCGAAAAAATATATATTTACTGTTCTAGCCCTCAAAATGACATACGGGATCTGTCAATTGAATTTTATGATTTTTGTTTGCAAAAGATTTTAAGTTAAACAGTTGTTTGAGGCAACGGTTGAAGAAAAAATATTTTACGTAATACACCCGGAAAGTGTCTTTACTGGGCTCACCGGCTTCCTGGAAACTACCAACTCTCCCAGTCACTTTCCGGTCTTGTTACGTAGATAACTATTTTCTGCATCCGTTTTAAAAATTAGTTGTTTCTAGAAAATTTTTAGGTCAGAAAGTGTCATTTTACCTCTATTCAGTTCGTTAAAATGACATTTTATCGTATTTAGTCTGATAAACAGCTGGTAACGGTTTACAATATTTGGGTTTGATTACTTTTCTTTTACTTAATTTAGTCTCTTAACTAAAATTCTTGGCCGCAGAAACATTACCAATTGTTCACAATTCTATTATTTATATTATTTTATTCTTAAATAATTTACGGTCGCAGAAAAAATATTGTACGCAGCATACCCGGAAAGTGTCTTTACTGGGCTCATCGGCTTTCTGGAAACTACCAGCTCGCCCAGTTACTTTCCGGTCTTGTTACGTAGATAACTATTTTCTGCATCCGTCTGAACAATTAGTTGTTTCTAGACAATTTTTAGGCCAGAAAGTGTCATTTTACCTCTATTCAGTTCGGTAAAGTGACATTTTATCGTATTTAGTCTGATAAACAGCTGGTAACGGTTTACAATATTTGGGTTTAATTACTTTTTTTTTTACTTAATTTAGTCTCTTAACTAAAATTCTTGGCCGCAGAAACATTACCAATTGTTCACAATTCTATTATTAATATTATTTTATTCTTAAATAATTTACGGTCGCAAAAGAATATTGTACGCAGCATACCCGGAAAGTGTCTTTACTGGGCTCACCGCACCGGCTTCCTGGAAACTACCAGCTCACTCAGTCACTTTCCGGTATTGTTACATATATAACTATTTTCTGCGTTCGCCTGGAAAATTAGTTGTTTCTAGACAATCTTTAGGTCAGAAAATGTCATTTTACCTCTATACAGTCTGGTAAAGTGACATTTTATCGTATATATTTAGTCATATAAACAGCTGGTAACATTTTACAATATTTGAATTTGATTACTTTTAATTTACTTAATTTAGTCTCTTAACTATAAAATCCTTGGCCGCAAAAAACATTACCAAATGTTCACAATTCTATTATTAATATCATTTTATTCTTAAATAATTTACGGTCGTAGAAAAAAAATATTACTTAACACATCCGCAAAGTGTTATTAGTAGAATTGCAGGCTTCCCTCGAATTTGCCCACTGGTCAAGCAGAGTGTCATTATCTGATCCTGATAAATACAAGCATTGTAAAAGTTCGAATTATTTATTAGGTAATGATCATTATATTACGTGTAGTCGGGAGCTGAGAAATGAAAATAAACTTTTAGCTGCCTCTAACCATAGTACATATCCGCATTATGTCTTTAATTAACAGATTTAATGAAATGTTGTTAAATCTGTTATTAAAGTATGATTAATTGATAGATTTAACTTGTTTTAAATCTGGTAATTAATACTGTCAAAATGAAGTTTTGATTAATGAACTATGATAATAGGATAACTAATAATGAAGTAATAATGGACGTGTCAAAAATTCATAACGATATAGACCTGTTCCTATTTTACTTTTACTAGTGTACAAATTGTATTTAAATTTATTATACATAGGTACACACCTGTTTCTCGCATATAAGAATAGGACAATACTGTATTTTTCAGTAACCGATAGCATTCTTTTAAATATAATCTTGTATCGAACAATAATTTAAAAATTAAATAAAATAAAATCTATGGTCAATAACATTCACATTTTATGTTCATTAATAGACATTTACAAAGTGTTTTTATTTCCATGTGATGCCCATATTTTTGCAGTTAATTCGAATTTACAAGAAAACAAGTTCTTTACCGTTGAAAACGGTTTTTAATGAAATAGTAGCTACTGCTAAAAAATTGAAAAACGAGTTTTAAAATAGACCTGACAACATTTAATTTCTTGACAGTGTATTACCACTATACACTCTCATACTGTGGTGTCTAGTTTATTAAATGACGGGCTCTGGGATCCCTCAAAGATCTAATTCTGGCCCTATTTCCTTTCTTGTTTTTATACATGATATATGTGATTACTCGCATAAAACCGTAATTGCTCGCGATTTGAGAATCCTTATTGAATTTAATATTAACTCGAGACTAAATTAAAATCAAGGCGTTTTCTTTGGCATCTCTTATATGTGCATAACTAAATCAGTTTTTAAATTAACTTGGTACTTCACTTTTATATCTAATTTCATTTTTCATAATAAAAATAACTAAATTCTTAAAATTTATTACAACCTCGGCTAAAATCATACAAGTTTAAGATTGTATTAATAGAATGATGGTCCGAAATAACTGTTGAATTTATGTGAATTTAACAAAAAAATTGATAAAGTCTATCTCAAACTCGTGATATCAACCATGACTTTACGGTTAATTATTTCCTTTTAATATCAACCATGTATTGCTCATGTTATCTTAGTTAATATTTTTTACAACATTGCTTTTGAATAATAATAATAATGGAATGATTCTCTTGAGAATCGGAGGTCATGGGAGAATCATCCAGCATTGAGTGACACAAAAAAGGAGATAATAATAAAATATCTTTATTTAAATATGCAATCATTATACACATCTATAAACCAGCAATACCAACATTGACAACAATAAAATATGTTATATATTGAAAAGAAAGGACACCAAGATTCAGACAAAAACGTCTGCTATTTTTATTAGAGCCCTTGGGGAATCAAATTAATTATAATTATACACCAGAATGAATGAGCTTTTTCGTTAATCACAGAGTACAGTATAGAATTTAAAAGCGAACATCTAGGTTTCTATCGCCACTCATACTCAAATTTTTAACTTTTTGAGAAACCTCTAATTGATCCTCCACAACTTAATTTGAGTGGTATTTAGATGGACACCAAATGCCAAAACCAATGTGTAGGATTTATGGTTAAAGCATTTTTCTTCGACATAAGCAGATCATCCATATCGATGTTTATTCCAGCACATGCTTGCCTGCATTATCTCTTCCCAAAACCCGATGTAACTGAGTGTCATCAGAGTATATAGATTGAGCCAACCCACTAAATACACGACTAACGGTATGCGCAGTTTACAGTTGCCCATCTGAATATGAAGTCCGACCGAAAGTTGACGATTCCGTCAGGGCGCTTGCTGGGAGCAGCATGTAGATTTCAGTATCGCTAAAGCTGTGGTGAAGTGTTGCTTGTTCATCTAAAGAAATCTTTGCGTTTTAATGTATTTGCATTTACTGACTGTTTCACAATTTCGGTGTTTCTTCCGAGACGCCACAGATAGTAAAACACTAAAATTACGAAAAATATGAAAACAGCCCCCAATCAAATATTGAAAAATAATATCAACTTTAAAAAAATAAAATAATACGTAAATAAATAAATAAATAATTCAAATTAAATACTTAGAAAGACTTCCTTCTTGAGCAAGGCAATATCATAATCTACCGTAAAAGCCCCTTCTGATATTTGCGCTACAACAGACGGGCGACTGTAAACTGCCCATACCTCTAGTCGTGTATCAGTTGAGTTGGCTCGATATGTATATGAACTTTACATGTGTTCAACAGATGGAAAGTTTAGCATAAATCATATAAATGAGTGGTACCAATATTAACCCTTGTAAAATACCTATCTCTAGTATGTAATAATATAGCTGAGTTACTTTTGACTATTGCTTTAGTAAAATATATTTGATCATTTTTTGATAATAGTAACTAAAAATCAGTAATATTTACTAATTAAAACTAGCAGAAATTACAAAGACGTTGGGTTTTTTATCAAGAAAATTGTGTTTTACTGACTTACAATTAGTTTGCTACAACCAATTGTTTCTTATGTACTTTGTACACAACTCGCAAAAAAATAAACATTAGTGTAATTATTACTGAGTCAATTTAGTTAAATAAATTTAAACAAACATCTTTGTTCGATTTTATCCACATTATTTTTCTCGGTGCAGATTAATTTTAGTTGCCAAATTCCAGAACTGTATTCTTATTTCTTTCATGTGTAATTCATACTTAGATAAACCCATATGAATTACCTAACACTAAATAACCAGGTACTAAATTAAATGTAGGTTTCGTACGATCGTAAAAGGTCTGTTATAAGTTAAAAACGCCTATATGTCTCAGTTCAATAAATAAACAAGCAGGCATACGTATAAGACAGAACCCCTATCACCTACATACATCGCATTTAAAGACACGTGTTAGCTTGCAGCCCCGACGATCAGCAGTTTGCAATTGCATTTCGATATATAGAGTCTGGGGCTTTCTATTGTGTTATTGTGAAAAAATTTCTTGACGGGTTCCTTCACAAAATACCGTGGACCAGTAGATACAAAACAACCCGGATTAGAATTTAATGGCAGAGAACTTTATTGCTGTAAATAAGTTATCTTGTGTACAAGAAAATAGACCGTTTTAAAGCTTTCAGTATTTTAAATACACTCCAGTTACGTCTGTAGACATTGGAATCTTACTTCAAATCATATAGAACAATTGTTAGTAATACGCTTTTATTCTAGTGCCAAAAAGTAATTGTTATATTCAGCGTTTGCCTAATTTTGGACATTACAAAATTCACCCGTCAAAAGTATGAGGTAAGATATTGTCTGTATTAATGTATTCACATACGAGCTAATTTCGCCACTAACATTCACGAAATGACTAATTGAGATGGGAGCTTTATTCATGTGTACACCACAAAGAGGTATTTTTTGTTTATTAAGTGCACTTTCATGATTTTGAAAGATAAAAAATGGAACTAACTTTAGATAAGTCCATTTCAAGCAAACGACAATGTTTTAACATTTAAGAAGGTAATAATTAGTTTAATCCCTTAGGCGCCACACAGCCTTACCTATAAAACTGCGAAGACGTTAAAGTGTCAAGTTTAACCGCACATTTGGCAACCATTTAGTGTATTCTTAGAACAATTAAAATATGATTTACATCTGGTTAAGCATTTTAAAGCACGCTTCATTTATGTCTGTAATAAATTTCCTTTGTTTTTTTTTTATTTTATATATCTTTTCGGCACAACAATACCTTGGACGAATTGCTCCTCCACATACCATTTTACGCTCATATGTTACGAAATTCAACTTTAAAAGGAAATATGTGCATAAAAATGTGTTTATAGCACTTCCTGCATTGTCGGATATTACATGGACAGTTAATATGAATGTGTGTTTCAAAATCTACACAATAAATATAAAATTATACAGGGTGAGTCAACAACGGCGTCTCGATATCTCCTTTATTATTTATTTTACAGAAAAAAATTCTCAAATAAAAGTTGTATAAACTCAAGAGGACCATATTTTAAAATTATTTCTAATCATACAAGGTGTTTAATATAAGAGTGACATACACAATTTATGTTTTTTTAAATAGAACACCCCATGTATTTTTGAATATTCTTATTCCCTATTTAATTGTCTTTTTGAGACTACATCTCGTTTCTGAAATTCCGTTGCGGCGTTGTCAATTTATTCACCTTTTTTTCGAAAAAAATTGTCAGTTAGAGACCTACCTATAAAATTAGCATAAGCGATATTTCCACAGATTAATTTTTCTGCTAAATGTTAGGCAAGGCCATGTGCCAGCCGCCAGATATTTAAATTTGAAATTATTTGTACGGGGTGTTTATTGCAATGATGCAAATGTGGATAAATTCAATCTATCATAACTTTTTAAATGGATTACTCTGTATATTCTTACATATTTGAATAGTTCTTGTGGCTCTATAATGTTTATTAACCTATAGTTATACCTAAAACCAATGATTTCCCGTGAAATTTCGTTGTGCTAAAAACATATGCTAATTTGTAGAAATTTGGATAGGAGACATTGTCCCATGTTTTTGTTTTTTGTTTTTGCAAGAAACAACTACAAGCATTATTGTTTTAATTAATAGCTCCATTTTAAAAATAATGGATAGTTGCCTTATTGTTCCACGTTTAAATACTCGAACTATGTAACTTTTCCAAATATCTAGATATGACATTTAATGACATTTATTTGAAACAAAATTGAAACGCTTTATATTTGCAGTTTATTGTTACTTTAATTTCTATTTAAAAATAAGTATTTAAAATGAGTTTCTCTAAGCAAGAAAGGGTTAATATGGTTTACTGTATCGGGGAGAGTAAGATAACTGTTTGTTGGCATCTAGAGTCAAAAATATCTAAACCAAAGATACCTCGATTGTCGCGCTTTTACTATGTTAAAAACTGAATTCGGTATGAAACCGGAAAAGTTATGTTTAAGAAGCTGGAGTATTAAACCAGTTGCAAATGAAAAAACCCTTTATCTGTTGTGCTAAACCTCATAGACAATCCACATAAAAGTTCAAGAATTTTAAACAGGAAATTGGATATTAAGCAGTCCAGTATATCAAGAATTATAAAAGAAAATAAGCTTCACCCGTATATATATCCAATTATGCCAAAACTAGAAGCAATGATTTTAATAAAAGACAAGAATTTTGTGAATGGGCAGAAAGTACGAAAACAGCCGGGCCTTTTCGAATACGTGCTGTTTTCCGACGAAGCTACATTCCATGAAAGGGAAATGTTAATAAGCACAATTTAAACTATTATGCTACAAGAAATCCCCATTTCAGTCGCAGTATTGACCATTGTGGGCATTAAAGTTTCTGAAAGTGAAAGTAGAATGAATGGAGAAACATATCAAACATATCTACACTACTTGAGAAATAATCTACCAAATTTGTTGGAAAATATACCATTAGCTACAATCTAAAGATTATAGATACAGCATGATGGGGCGCCAGCTGATTATAGTGCACAAGTACGCACCTATTTGAATAATGAATATCCAGTTAGTGGATTAGTTGAGGTGGGCGAATTTATTGGCCACCTAGGTCACCAGATCTAACAGAATTAGATTATTTTATGTAGGATTATGCAAGGTGGGGTAATAGTGCGTCCGACTTCGATATCTCGAGTTCTATGATAGCTAGAAACTTGATTTAAAAACGTAAATAAACTAGACAAAAAAATCTATAACCGGATATTATTTCCGAATATACAGGGTGAGCGAAGACGATACAGGGTTAAGTAACATTTTTTTAAATGAAATTCCATGTATATCAGAAAATTTTTTGAAACATCGTTTCACTCCTGTTTTATTATTGACTTTCTCCCAACCACTTGACTGTAATGACTTTTTTTGTTGAAATTATATCATTTACACGTTGTATGCTTTTAGGAAGTGAAAATAGCTGAGTGTCATCGCACAGATGTCTCATACATATTTTTCCTTAAAATCGATAATTGTGACTGTAGTGATTTTTTTAATATAAATGGCATAATTTCATAAAAAAAAATCGTTACATCCAAATGGTTGAGAGAGAGAGTCAATAATAATACAGTAGTGGAAGGAAGCCACAAAGAGGTTTCAAAAAATATTCTGATATACATGGCATTCCATTTAAAAAAAATTTAGTTGACCCTGTAGAATCGTCTTGGCTTACCCTGTATGTTCCAAGATAGTTTCCGGTTATAGACTTTTTTGTCTAGTTTATTTATGTTTTTAAATCAAAATTCTAGCTATCATAGAACTCGACATATCGAAATCGGACGCACTATTACCCTGTATAAAAGAGATTGTTTATAAAACACCTCCAACTACACCTGATGATATAAAGGAGAGAATAGAGCTGTGCTGCAAGTAATTAATAATCAGACATTAAGAAATGTTAGCCAGTTATTTTTAAGTCGTAAGATTGTGTATGCACGAAAATGGAGGACTCACTGAACACGTATCTAGCTTATAAGGTGTTCAATGTGTCCGTCGTTTCCTTGAACTGAACTAAAAAAAATGTATTTACCATTTTATTATAAATAAACTGTTACATGTTCGTAGTTCTTTCTTGCAGAAAACTTAAAATTGCCATTTAAATATCTATTGGTATGAGTCTGTTTTCCATAGACTCTAGTTTCATATGTGTTATCTATTTCTTTAATTAAAAGGATAGTTCAAAAAGAATAGGTCATTGTTATTTAATATTTTTCGTGTAAATTTAATGGACGATTCTCTTGTGTTAATATGATGTAAAAATGTGCTATAAATAAAAATCCCATCTATAAATTAAGCTATTATTAAGTTGTAAATAATCCATTATCCATCACGGTAAGAACCAGGAAAGTAGATATTCATTTTGTTGAAAATATTGTTTTCCTCAAAATCTTCCAGGAAAATATTACTTAAAATAAGAGAAAATGAAGCATGGCCATACAGAAATCTTGCTGATAAATATCATTTATTATTTTTTTCTAATATTTCATTACGACTGCCTTTTATGTATGTATATATCACGTTTTTAATTATTTTTATAGTCAATTCTATAAGAAACAATGTTGATTATCATCGATTATTACTAATAACTGTCAAATTATGATGATAAGTACTGAATAGATTAATACTGAATATAATGTATACTTAGGACGTCTATTTCAAACCAGATATTTTATCTATTTTACGTAGGTTGCCAATAGGTTTTAAATTTAAACATTAATTAATTTCTCTGCGGAGCGACCTAATCAAGACTCGTTGAAATATTAATTTTCAAAATGGTAATTAACCTTTACGAGAACCCCTTTTTCGTCTATATGCCGCTTTATAATTAAGACATGCATACGATTTTATTGAATGCGACATAATTTTTAATTAAATTGTTTTGCTTTTTCTGACATTTTATCGTGCTTGTCTGAAAAAAATTTCTGATATTTATTTTGCACATACACTGTCATCTAAGTCAACCAGCTTGCATTTGAATCATATAGGCGAAAACCCAGTTTAACTCGACACTCTTTTTTGACACATTTATTTACTATGTATGTTGTAGTTCTCTTACAATCTGTATCTTGGAAATGAATGGACAACGGTTGACCACAAGTTTCCGAGTTCAAAATAGCACGATTCAGATAAACTTACCAGTATACCAAAATGCACCCTTATGGAGTAACAGCCTCTGTAGGTGGACACCTCCGGCTATTTTTTACTTTCTTATAAGTACTTAATATAAGGAAGTATAGTAATCGTGATTATTTTCGACCTCGAGATTTTGATTGATTTATACGTTTTGAACCCTTCTGCATCCATTCTGACTATTTTTCGAATGTCTGTCGGTGCGTGTGTGTGTGTGTATGTGTGTATCTGCGATAACTAAAAAAAATACTAATGGGAGACTTCCCAAATTTGACAGTTAAGATTGTCAACAACATTTTTAGGTGACACATTAAATTTGGTGAATGTGGTACCACCAGAAGAAACACAATGAATGAAAGAAGAAAAAAGGTACAATTTCGGGAAACAAAATTAAAAATTTTAATTGCATTTCTGGACGAATCTCAACGAATTATAATGAAAAAACATAACTTCATGGAAAAAATCTGTCTGCATGTCTGTAGTGTCGCGATAGCAGCCACAGTTTTTGAGATAAAGCTTCCAAATTTGATACACATGTTATAAAGGCCAAAGACAATGATAAATTCGATGATGAGCGAAATTGGCCAGCTGAAAGGAGCTCTTGATATAGTAGACATATCAAGCCAATAAAATATATTTTCCAATTACTTAAATAAAGCTGATGTAAACTTACATTTTTTATACACTTGGCCTCATAAAATGGGGTAAGGATAAATTTAACAGTTTGAAATTTCTAATTTAGTTACAAAGATATCAATGCCAATAAGAAGAAATTATTAAAATATATGACATGATTTATTATTGACATTATCGAATGACGATGATAATTAATTATTTAATTAATGAAACATTGCAAGGTACGCTATTAAAATTTTATTGAGGTAAGTGAAGAATTAAATAGAATGATTTGTTTACATCAGGATGATATATACTGGTATAAGAAAGTTATGTGCTGGTCACATCAGATATTTTTACTTTCTTATACCTAATATTGATATTTTTCGACCTCGAGATTTTGATTAATTTATACGTTTTGAATCCTCCTGAATCCATTCTGACTATTTTCCGAATGATGTCTGTCGATGCGTTTGTCTGTGTGGATCTGCGATGACAAAAAATACTAATGGGAAACTTCTCAAGTTTGGCAGTTAAGATTATCAACAACATTTTAGGTGACACATTAAATTTGGTAAATGTGGTACCACCAGAAGAGACATAATGAATGAAACAAGAAAAAAGGTACAATTTCGGGAAAAAAATTAAAAGACAATGAGAACTTCGGTGATGAGCGAAAGTGGCCAGCTGAAACTTTTCTGTATTTGACTTTACAAAAAAAATATATTCTTGATGAAAGATTATAAATCATGTCTACTATATCAAGCGAATAAAATATATTCTCCAAGTACTTAAATAAAGCTGATGTAAACTGAAATATTTTACACATTTTTTCCTCGTAAAATGGGGTTAGGATAAATTTAACAGTTTGACGTTTGAAATGTCTAATTTAGTTACAAAAATGTCGTTAATAACAAAAAACTATTAAAACATATAACATGAATTATTTTTGACAGTATCGAATGACGCTGATAATTAATTATTAAAAAACTTTAATGAAACATTTCAAGGTACGCTATTAAAATTTAATTAAGGTAAGTGAATTATTAAATAGAATGATTTTTTTAGATCAGGATGATATATACTGGTATAAGAAAGTTATGTGCTGGCCACGTCAGTTATTTTTAAATAATTTCAGAACAGATCCTTAACTTGATTGACTCAATTATTTATATAAGAGTAGAAAGAAAGAAGGTTTATATTGCTAATGTTTCGACAATTTAGACCACTGTTTTGCCCGGAACTTTTTTCTTCATACGCCAATAACTTTTTATGTCAACACATTTAAAAGAGCATTTCGTTCAGAAACTTGATATTTTGTAAAAAAACGTATTTCGGATGGTTCACGCCTCGAGTCAAGCATAAAATAGCAAAGTTCGAAACAATATATCCGCTGTTCAAAGAATTATTCAGACTTTCTACTATGCGATTCAAAGATATTGAACCTTCAATGTGCACAACTATGAGAAAATATCTGATGTGGCCAGCACATAACTTTCTTATACCAGTATATATCATTCTGATGTAAAAAATTCATTCTATTTAATTCCTCACTTACCTCAATTCGTTTTTAATAGTGTACCTTGAAATGATTCATTAAAATGTTTAAATCATTAATTATCAGCGTCATTCGATACTGTCAGTAATAATTCATGTCAAATAATTTTAATAATTTCTTCTTATCGATATTGACATTTTTGTAACTAAATTAGACATTTCAAATGTCAAACTGTTAAATTTATCCTAACCCCATTTTATGAGGTCAAATGTATAAAAAAATTTAAGTTTATATCAGCTATTTTATTTTGATGTAGTAGACATGATTTATAATCTTTCATCAAGAATATATGTTTTTGAAAAGTCAAATACAAAAAAGCTTGGGTCCAGTGGACCCCCTTTTAGCTGGCCAATTTTGCTCATCACCGAATTTTTCGTTGTCTTTGGCCTTTAGAACATGTGTACCAAATTTAAAAACTTGACCTCAAAAACTGTGCGATATCGCGATACTACAGACATTCGGACAGATTTTTTCTTATAAAGTTATGTTTTTTCATTATAATTCGTCGAGATTCTTCCAGAAATTCAATAAAAATGTTTAATTTTCTTCCCCGAAATTGTACCTTTTTTTCTTTCATTCATTATGTCTCTTCAGGTGGTACCACATTCTCCAAATTTAATGTGTCACTCAAAATATTGTTGAAAATCTTAACTGCCAAATTTGGGCAGTCTCCCATTAGTATTTTTTGAGTTATCGCGAACACGCACGCACGCACGCACGCACGGACACAAACGGACACACACGAACATACACGGACACACAGGGACACACACGGATGCACACGGACACACACGCACACACACGCACACACACACACACACGGACATACACACTCACACGCTCACGCTCACGTTTACATTCACGTTCACGCTCACGTTCACCCTCGCGCACGCTCTCGCTCGCACATGCACATGCGCGCACACACACACACGCGCGCACACACACACACACACGCACCGACAGGCATCATTCGGAAAATAATCAGAATGGATTCAGGAGGGTTCAAAACGTATATCAATCAAAATCTCGAGGAAAAAAAATATCATAATTATTATACTTCCTTATATAGGTAAAAGAAAGTAAAAAGTAGTGCTAATTGATAGTTTCATCACTATTAATAATTGTTTTTTTCTGAAATATATGAAAAAAATTTGTTTTTTAATGTTTCAAAATTTTTTTATTAGAAACTACACGCATTTCGGCTTTTTAGGCCTTTGTCAGAAGTGCAGGGAATACTGAATAGTAAAATTTGTGTTGCTTTTATAACCACAACTCTACTATAAATCTATTGCATAAGTTAGACGTCGCTTTATTCTTCAAATCTATTGCATAAGTTAGACGTCGCTTTATTCTTCAAATCTATCATCAATTATTTTATCTAAAATATGGTGACCGGTGAAAACTTGTTGTTCATTCGTTAAATTTTTCTTATTTTTAACAGCCTTACTTATTTCTAATTGTTCTAATAAATCAAGTTGATATTTTTCATATTAATGTCTAAAAAGTTTAATCCGTCATTTTCCATTTCTAATGTGAATTGAATTTTTTGATTAAGTGAATTTAGAAGACCTGAGAATTTATTAACTGCCTTTCTGTACCTTTCCAAGTGCAAAACACATCGTCTACATAACGGATCCAGAGAAATACGGTTACAAGTTTGCTGAAAAAATCACTGGCGTATGGACTAAAAAGTTCCGGGCAAAATAGGGACCTAGGATTTCAAAATTTTAACACTATATACATTTTTATTTTCTACTCATGGTGTCCAGTACATTCATAAAAATAATTGAGTCAACCAAGTTGGAGATCTGTAGGTCAAGACGCTTTAAAGTTATTTAAAAAAAACAACCTATGCTGTTACTCAGTTTCGTATACAGTCACCCTGTATACGAAATTTTTTTCACGTCATCTGGTAATCCTGTATACAAGATCAACATTTTCACTTTCATGCGACATAACAGTCCCATCTGCAATATTTTTGTGCAAAATGATCGTTAATGTATGCAGAAAACATATCATTAATCATTCTTCACAAAGTAACTCTTGCACAGTGGACGCTGTTCGTTTTCTCTTGGGGGATTATTTGCATTACATTCTGTGTCTATCTCTTTTAATTAAAATACATAAATAATACGTAAAATAAGGAGCAGATGAATATGGAATGCGTAGCGAATTTTACCTTAGAGAAAACAATTCGGTTTACCCATTGTAATGTTAAACATCTCTTATATGCGTGTAATATAACTAGACACTCCTATGTATGGTAGTAGAAGTAGATATAAATTAATTTCTGACTGAAAAAAGGTAAGAAATGAATATTGGCGTGAACCTTGATCTCATGAAGATCAATTACGTAAAAATCCAAGTAGGCTTTATTTGCTGAAAATTTAAAAAATAACAACTGTTTGAAATAAATCTATAATAATTAATTATTTTGCATGATTTGTTTCAACATAATACGAATACTAGGTCGAAGGAATCTAGAACTGGACATTCTTGCTCCTAAAATTATTTTTTGTTTGGACACGTTGACTTTTTTTTCAGTCAGAACGGAAGTCTGTGAACTTGGCATCATATCCATTGCATCGGTGCATGTAAAAAATCCAGATGTCCTAATTGATTTAACAAAGTTATTAACAATTTTATAATTTTGATGCCAACTTCAATACCAGCACCACAACCATCGGCACTAATTGCGAAACCTCTTCCATCATTTAGCACCCTCTGAGTATGTAAAAAAACAGAGGTGCTAATTGTTTGAACAAAGTTATAATATAACCATTTTATAATATTAGTGCCAACCACCACCACCAGCAATCTGGAAGTAATTTTTAGTTCATAAAATTCTACATGCGTGTTGGAATTAACAAAAATTTAATAATTCTATTAGTTTGATGTAGGTAATAAAACTGTTTCGATGTCATGACATGTTAACACAGAGTTTCTAACTTTGAAAAACTTTTACATTTTAACTGTCTGATAGTTATGTTAATAGTTAGGTTAAATTTCAACCAAATTTTTTGTGTACGAATACTCTACACCACAGACTAGACTAGTTTGAATGGATATTGCTTTTCCATTTTATTTTTCTAAAGATAAGTAATTTTAAGTTTGCTCTTTTTTTATTTTATTTTCGAATAATAAATACTGCAATATTACTATTCGATCTGTTATACTGTACAAAAAAATTATAGAATATATCATTAACTTATTATAAGTAGGGCTGTCAAAAATGTTCCGTGGGACAGTGGCGTACGCGAAATTAACTGATACGAGAAACAATAAACTATTACAATTTATAACAATGTATGTAAAACTTACCCTCTTAACTAGATTGATGAACTAGCTTGCTTATCACAAACTGGAGAAGATGTGTAGCCATTTTGCAGCATCAGTTATGTTTCTATGGTTGTCTCCATGAGTGTTGCTCGCTTTGGTGAAAATATATTCTTATATTTTGAAAACGACCGTTCGACATCTACTGATTTAATACACGCATACGTAAAATAGTCTTTGAACGCAGTTAACGGATCTGGGGCTGCACCATCATATATTTGTCTTAATTTGGTAAAACCGGTGTCGTTATTCACACACTTGCACACTTGCGAAGTTTTCTTTAACGCGCTCATTTGTTGCGTCACCTATAGCGTGTAGCAGTAGATTTACTTCGTCCATTATTTGCAGTGACTCTGCTAACGACAATACACTATTTTCTAATTCTTTTATGCTTTCATGTAATGGTTTATAGTTCTTTCCAATATTTTTTAAAGCTGTTCCAACGGAAATATCCTCGAATTTTGTCTGGCTTTCCTTAATAGCTGCAGCCTCATCTGGATTGAATTGTAGTATCACAGCTTTTATTTGTTGGAAATATTCAGCATAATAAAAAGCTGCCTGCAACCATGTTCCCCAACGTGTAAGAATCGGCTGTGGTGGTTCAGGAATGCCGAGAAACTTGCTATGAAATGCACGGAGACGTTTAGGAGATTTAAGAAACACTTTTTTTGTACTTGCTATTAATGCATCCACCTCTGGAAAACCTTCTCGAATAGTTTCTACCATAAGATGTAAAGCATGAACTTTATACGTGATATGTATAAACGTACAACCTTGTTCTTGCAAAGAACGGCCTACCGAACGCATTGTCATGGCGCCATCAGTCACAAACATCAACACTTGACTTTTGAAAGTTCAAATTTTTCTAACATCTCCAGCATCACCCTGGTAATTGTTTCGCTAGTACACTGATTTAATCTTTTGCTAGCTAGTAACAGTGGAACTGTCGGTTTAAGAGGGTCCAGTACTCGTACTATAACATTTAAAATAGATTTTTTTTTACAATCTGTTGTCTCATCAACAGATAACCACAGCCGTGTATTTTTTAATTCACATTTCATCTTATTTACCATGTCTACGTGTACAGCTGGTAGATAGTTACATAACGTTGTGCGACTTGGTAACTTCACCTGGGCATTGTATTTATTCCAGGACTCTCGAAATGGTTGTTTATCGAGTATGTGCAGCGGAACATCACAGGCAATCAGCATTAATAGTAAATCAAACATAAACTGTGTTGTTGAAGGCACGCCATTTTTTTATTTTTATGGTGTACACTATTTACGCGAAGTCCACAATCACGCTTATCCCAACACATCAAATCTTTCTCGCACACTTTACAAATTATTTTAGCACCATCATAGAATAAATCCGGGAATTCATCTATGAATTTATTCACTTTGTCAGCAAATGGCCGTTTTCTACCCCTGCGTACGTCTTCCATGCTTTATTATTAAATTAATATCAACAATACAATACAACAAATAAAACAAAAACACAAAAAGAATATGCAATACGCCCAAGTGACTTAACGTGTACACAACTCGAAAGCTAATAATAGACTGGACTGGAGAAAGAGTTTCGCGGTCAAGGTGAATGCCGGCGACAGTAAGTACATCTGTACTCTACGACCATGATACACAGAAACGATTTGCAGCTTTAATTATAAGTTTTAACATTCCTGTACTCCTCGCCATTTATTTTATAATATACGTATTAGCCAATTCTGTATAAGAATTGGCAGCGCTTAAATTTGCTTCAACCAGCAGATGGCGATATTGAATTGTTTTCAACCACTAAGTGCCCAACATGAATATTAATAAAATTTATAGAAAATATGCATGTTCAATGAGCTTTTCCTATTATTTATCTGAGAGCTGAAGAACCTAATACAACTTTAATTGTTTAAATATATGAAGGAAATTTGCATTTTAATGTTTCAAAAATATTTTATTAGAAACGCGTGTTTCGGTTTTTTAGGCCCTTGTCTAGAGTACAAGGAATATTGTACTGTACAGTATTCCCTGTGCTCCCATTTTTTGACTTCTGATTCATGATCAGCAGCCAAAAAAACTGAATAATATGTTCCAAATATTGACTTTTTACGTTCTTCATCGAATTTGACAGCTTATTGACAGCTGTCATTATATTAAAATTTATTTTTGGCATATTTGTGATTAGCGACCCAAAAAACCCTTATAGAAATTTTTTCAAAAAATTCCCCCTTAACACGTTGAATGCTAATGACGCCAATTGGCGGCAGCTCTTGGGTACTGCCAGATGCTGTCGACGCCAATTGGCGCGACAAACAATAACGTTTCGAGTCACTCTGAAGCCAGCTTTGAGCGAGAGTTGTGTTTTGGTCAGCGTGATACTGACGCACTAGAAATTTTAATTTTCGCGCCGTTTTTGTGAATTGAAAAAAGTGATGGAGCCAGGGCCGTCAACATCACAAAGACTTAGAAGGGCTTCAAAACTCTATCAAAAAGAATATCTGACTGAGAGTGAGCTAGAAAAACTTCTATATTTGTCCTCCGAGGATGAAGATATTACAGGATTCAGGTTCAGAGTGTGACCCGCAGGATGAAGAAATCCCACATGTTTCAGGACATGAATTAAGTAGCTGTGAAGATGAAAGTATAGAACCACCATCCTCAACTACACCAGCTGTGTTTACGCCCTCTCCGGTAGCTGGTGGAAAGACGTAACTGCTGAAGAAATCCGTGTTTTTTTCGGCTTGCTTATGCATACGATTTCTCTCAACCGCATGCAGGATTATTGGAAAACGGATCGCCTCTTCAAAATATTCTGTTTTTCTTATCAAATGAGTCGCGATCGATTTTTGCTAATTTTTCGGTGCCTTCATTTCGCCAGAAATCCTATAGAAGATGAACCACGCCCTGATGATCGTTTATATAAAATACGATCGCTAATTGATTACTTCAATAACACAATGTTGAGTATATATTACCCAGGAAAAAACTTATCTTTGGACGAATCCATAGTGTTGTGGCGCGGACGACTCCTTTTCCGCCAATACATCCAAAATAAAAGACATAAGTATGGAGTAAAGCTATATATGTGTACATCAGCAAACTTGTTCCACCGGAACGTTGCGACTGGATCGGAGGAACAATCCTGTTGAAGTAAAAATCGCCAAGCTCAATAAAGGTGAACGCATTTGCAGACTCGCCGACGGCGTAATGGTGGGGAAGTGGCTGGATAAAAGAGACGTTGCTTTCATCACAACTGAGTTTCCGGATGAAGTTACCATTTATTGCAACAAAAGGGACGAAAATAAGTCAAAGCTAACAGCGATATTTCACTATAATAAAATCATGGGAGGTGTGGATCGCCAAGATCAGATAGAAAAACGCTCCGGTGGTATAGAAGCTTGGTATGCACATTTTTCAACTTCTACTTCTAAATGTCCATACTATGTACAACAAGTACACTAACGCGAAGAAGCTCTCGTTTTACGACTTTCGTCTGCAAGTTATCGCAACCTCGTTACCTCCAAAGCCACCACCACCAAAACCATCAAAATTTCATTTCCCCGAAAAATATCCACTAACTGCGTCAACAAAGAGGGGAGCAAGAAAGCGGTGCCAAAATTGTTCAAGACAAAACATTAGGAAAGACACAATGTACTTTTGCAGAGGCTGTGTCAATTTTCCACCCTTATGCATTGAGTGTTTCCCACAATTTCATC
Organism: Rhamnusium bicolor; assembly: GCA_029963845.1. Taxonomy (NCBI): domain Eukaryota; kingdom Metazoa; phylum Arthropoda; class Insecta; order Coleoptera; family Cerambycidae; genus Rhamnusium; species Rhamnusium bicolor. Next base: position 93,094 of record JANEYF010001449.1, on the reverse strand, counting down.
AGTACTTTATTCTAGAGTCTTTTGTGCAATGCAATATCTTCATTTATCTTCTCATATATTTTAACATTGAATAAACCTTTTTGTTTACTTGTATTTTAGCATTGTTTGTGATAATAAATCACTACGCCAATTGGCGTCATCAGCATTAGCCAAAGTTTTGGTTCCACAATGCTGATGACGACAATTGGCGTCAACAAAACTTTTTTTAAATAAGATGTAGAAAAATAAACCCAATTTAACTATTTTTGTATTTAAAATCAAATATAGATAATGAATTCACAAAAATATTCATCAACTCCTGGGGAAAATATTCTTATACGTCAGCAGTCAAAGTGTTAAGGGATTATAGAAGACAGGGATAAATCGACGCGTCAAAAAAGTTTTTTGCCAAATTCAGTTTCAGCGCATCAAAATACATGGGAAAAGTTGGGTCTGATCTCTAGGACAAAACACTTTTTTTAGGCCTGTGCTATCATCGCAGTTTCTATTACATGCGTACAGAGAGCGAATATGGGATTAATTGATGGTATAAATTTCACATTAGCACAGATGATTATTGTGCTGGTGTGAAGGTGGCACCAAAATCGTAAAATTGTTAATAACTTTGTTAAAACAATTAGCACCTCTATTTTTTTACATATTCAGAGGGCGCTAAATGATGGTATAGGTTTCATAATTAGCCCCGAAGGTTGTGGTGCTGGTGTGAAGTTGGCACCAACATTATAAAATTGTTAAAACAAATAGCACCTCTGTTCTTTTACATATTTGGAGGGGTGCTAAACGAGGTACTAAATGATGTTAAAGGTTTCACAATTAGCACCAATGATTATGTAATGAATGATGCCAAATTCACAGACCTTCAGAATGGACAATTTAATTTTACCCAGTTTTATATTAAATCAAATAATTCAGGTTGGCTCTTAAGAGAGTGCTAACAACTCTTTGCACCTATAAATTAAACCACATTTTTAAATTTTGTTTTGTAATACCAAATACGAAATAAAGGGGCCATATAATAATAATAAAATAGCATACAGAATAAATTATTACTTACAATGTAATTAAAAAACATCAATACGCAACATTTTGTAAACAAAACACTTTAACTATTAAGTGTGATATACACCTGTATTATTAAACTGTCAACTACCCTTGTATATAAATGAAATATTGGCCAACAGTTATTGGCTATCTTCCGAAAACTTCACAGATGAGGGTATCTCACGTAGAACACATACAGTAGAGAAACGTCACTATGTGCCCTCTGCTATGGCATGGGATACCACAGAATATACTTGCCACCCATCGCTATCCTCCCGATGCTTGTAAGCATCATCCGTGTTGGCCAGCAGAGTTTGGAATTGACGATTACCCACATATTTTTTTCGATATTTTGTTACAGCGAGGTTATATCCCAACTTAGTTAGATTGGTTTTAATAAAACATGCATTTTTATTATAATTAAAGTACGCGAGTAAATAGTACATTCCAGATCCGGACCGGCTCGGTGGAGTAGTTGGCTAGAGTACGGAATCGCAAATGTGGCTAGGTAATCTCTCCATCGTCCTGCAGCTTCGAATGCTACCACCGGCACTGGCAATGTCAGTGGGAATAGTTGTGCGTCCACGTTTTTTCATAAGTGTAACCCTCGCCCTCACAGCTTCGGCTTTGGATTCGTAGATTGTCTCATTTCTGTGGTGTTTATGTTTATTTTTGTTACCTTTTGTTCTAAAAAAATACATACCGCTGTGTAGCCCTTAACAAGGAACTAATCAAATGTCTTTACAGCAGAGACGTAACTAGCAATTAAAGCACCTGTGGCCAGCCAATAAAAATCTATTCAATTTTTTAAAGATTTTTTTTGTTTTTCATCCAAAGGGACTGAAACTTTTGCACGGGAGTAGGTTGCCAAAGTCTACAGCAGGATGTGAGAGTGTTTGTCATATAATTTTTCGATATCTACATCCATTCACGAGTTATAAAGACTTTTTTGGTTTTGTCAGTTTATACGTCACATATTTAACATCTATTCGATCATTTATTTTTTTTAATTTACAATATATTTATACAAATATAACATAAACAGTAAATTTAATAAAACAAAAAATAATTTAGTACACGCTATATTTCCAAAAAAAAAAAAATAGTGCCATCATTAGCTACAGACATTGAGTTATTGCCCTCATCAGCGTAACGTAGCTAAGGAATTGGATCTATGATAGGATAGATCAGGAACAGGAACTAAAATAAGGCTGGAAAGTGCAGTACACAATTAGTGCCTTCATGTTCCCATGTGCCATAAATGGGGCCTCGATGAGCACAGTCGACACATAGGGCTCCATGCAGACTGCTAGTTTCCACCTAGCACATACAAACAAAACAAGATAGATTTATTGGGGTTCAAACGAAAACAAAGAAGATTTAGTGCCATATCCTCAAAAAAAACAATTATGTAGCTACGGACACGTGTTTCGGAGTTATTGCCCCTTATCAGTGTAGCGTCTGTTTTATTTTGAACCCCAATAATACATCTTGTTTTATTTGGATGTGCCAGATGAAAATGAGCCGTTATACATAGAGCTCTGTGTGTCGACTGTGCTCATTGAGGCCTCATTTGTGGCACATGGGAACATGAAGGTACCAATTGAGTACTGTGTACTGTACTTTCCAGCCTTATTTTAGTTCTTGTTCTTGATCTATCCCATCCTAGATTCAATTCCTTAGCTACGCTACGCTGATGAGGGCAATAACTCCGAAACACGTGTCCGTAGCTACATAATTGTTGTTTTGGGGATATGGCACCAAACCTTTGTTTTATTTTGAACCCCAATAAATCTGTCTTATTTTGTTTGTAAATAAATTTAATACTTTTCATGAATTTTTTATTTTGTCTAAACATTTTTCAAAATATATACTACCTATATCGAAAATTGTCTGAATACTGGTTTGTAATATATAGTATTTCCTAAACCGATATGAACACAAAGTCCTTATTTTTAGCCGGTTATATCAAACATATGCTTTCGAAACACTACGGTTAATTTAAATCTCGATTAACGAATATGCGGCAATAAATTTCGTCGTTAGGCTGAGTGGTTAACTAAAACATTGGAAATGATTTTATGGTTTCGAACAGATAATTGAGGTAAAAATGTGGAGTAGTAAATAAACTTAATATTAATAAATATATTATCACATGAAATCATTCGGTAATAATGGCGTAGAGAATAAGAGAAAGAAATAATCAGTCGCCGTAGAAATAGTTTATATTCGAACACTTCATGTGTTTTGAGCACTAAATTACAAATTAAATTTGATGGTTCTTACCACAAATTACCAATAAAGGATTATTTACCCATTAGTCGTTAAACACCTCTTTTTGGCAGGCATGTCACTATTTGTAGACTACAGTTTCGAATTTGTTAATCTTTGTCAGTGCAACTAACCTTGCTAGCATTAGCAAAGAAATATTTTTAAGATAAATTTGCCTTTCTTCTTTTTTTAAGTAGGATTCATCTAGACGTATAAGAAGTTTGAGTATATAATGTGGAAACTTATGGAATAAATTCTGTATCTCGGTAACAGAAATTTTTTTGGAAAAACTTTTTTGTTTTTAAAACGTCAATTTTTCCCTCAAAAATTGTATACTTTCTTTCAAACGCTTCGATAATTTTAAATGGCAAAAGGGATTGAGTTATACCTTGTTTGTAAGATATTTTAATTATCTATACGCTGCTTTTAAATTTTTTAATTCGGTTAATCCGTGTCCAAAATACAGCGATGTAAAATCAAAGGGCGTTTTAAAGATTTAAAATCAAATAAGATCTCGTATATTTAATTTCACTGAAATCGCGAATACCCACCTTCTAAACTAAGTTTTTTAATAACAAACATGTAAGTTAGGGTGGGCCGTAAATCGAGAATTTTTAAAAAAATTTCAGTTTTCGTTTTGATATAGCCAACTTCATGCCAGCAAACTGCTCTTGAGACATCTCTTTCAGAATCTTGATTGTGAGACAACCGGTCCTCGTCAATTTTTAGGTTCATTATGGAAGCAAATAGAACACTGAGAATTTACCACTTGTCGAGTATGAATGGTATATTAAATGTATCTAATTTACTATGAGAAAAATATTTAAATTACCGAAGTTACAATAATTAATCTAGAGATTGTGTTTTAGTTTGAAATGTCAAAGTAAATATGCCAAATGTTCATATTTTGAATTATGTAATTTAAATATGTTTATAAATAATATGTTCGTGAACCAGCCCCTTGAAGAGTTCAGGAAGAATGAAAATAGATATATGTATTCGAACTAGGGGTTTCACTATTTGTATTATAACTCGAGGAAATCATTCCTTGAGTATGAACAATTCTCTGTTTGTAGTATTTTTTTCATCTCAATATTTCTTTGCTTCTAATACTAAGAATGCTATTTAATTCAGTGCAATTCTTGCTTCTATATCGAGTAGCTGTTTTAATAGTGTCTATGATAAAATATATTGGATATATTGTTTTTGATTTATTATATACCAAAACTTTCATACTAGCGTATTCAGATAAGAATGACAGTATGAGATATAAAAGACTATAGCATTTATTTAAGTATAACAGCAAATTCACCCAGTTTAGGAAAAATCGAGTTTTAGGTAGTCTAAACGGAATTTCAATTAACAAGAATAGCTGAATATGATAGTATGAAGCGGTAGTGGTAAATATTGGAAAATGCGTTATTTAACTAAAGCTTATCGTATAACAATCACAATCGTAAGACAGAACTAGAACCCAAATAGAAATTGTTAGTATGTTGAGGTTTTATTTGTGGTGAATCAACCTTTACTCGTTATGGGCATGTAAATCGTCAGAATTGCAGATACTGGTCCCGGGAAATTCCTCACTGAATGCGAGAGTTATATACTCAAAAACCGAAAAAAGTTAATGTCTAGTGAGGCATAGTGGGGAATCAAATAATTGGACCAATATTGTTTGAGGGTAACCTAACCAGAGCTACATATTTAAACATTCTCCAACCAGAGCTTATTCCTCATTTGATAAACTCATTTCCCAATCCAAACAATCCATAGATACCAAATTCTTCTTCAAGTAAATAAAGAATTCTCTTGCGTTCAAGCAATTTAATATTTGAAACCGAAATATTATTAAAATGTTTATTTTGGGTCATAATGAGGTTAAATAGGATGCAATTCTCTATATTTTTGCCTAATAGGTGTTGTTCCTTAAATCTTTTTTAATCAGATTTGTAATGTTGCTATCATTATAGTTATAGTTAACAAAAGTTTTAGAAATTTACCTTCATCCTTACAGGAAATAACTCTCTCAATATCACATATAAAATGAATAATTGCTTTGACGATTAACGTTGAGAGTTTCTAAAAAATTAATAGACTATTGTCTAAGTGTATTCATCTGTTTACTCTCATATTTAAAAGGTCGTTTTAAAAACATGTAGAATAGTATGCAGTGCAAAAATTATGTTCTTAAAATAATTGCATCTGTTTTTGTTACACCGGAAATTACAGCTTACTTTCTATTTTAAATCGAACACAGACAAGTAGTCTTAAACACTAAAACTGATTTAAATAGTACCTATAAGTGGTAATTACTTGTTTTAAGTACAGATGAAGACAATGTGTGTTAAAAATAAAAATTTTTGTTCAATATATTGATAATAATTGTTTCATAAAGTAAAATAAGGATATTATTTTAAACTAAAGGGAGAATATGTATTTGCAAAAACTATGTATCTATACTGTATATTATTAGAGCTCGGAATTCAGGTAGTGATGACGTCAGGACCAGGTTTGTGTGTAGATTATGTGTCAGCACGTAAATATATTCATGCATATTTGACACAATATATCTTACTGTAGCAGTCCTTAAGTCTGATACAGAATGGGTTGCAGTAAAACTTAAGACTTAAGACTTAAAACAAACTTAAAACTTAATTACAGTCTCCAATACACAATGCATGAAACACTTAACATGCAGGGACAACCCTCTGCTATTCGTAGCCAATCAAAAATATTGACAGAAACGTCAAAATAGGAGCACGACATTAACCTTAATTTTCCTGATTGGATAATAATATATCATATCAAATATTTTTCTAAACGCAAAATTTTAAAATACTTTTATTGGAGATAATGGATGGCGAAATTGTAACTCTCATCATGTGTGCCTTGCAGGCAGGCCTATTTTGTCTTTTGAGGTAGTTGCTTTAATAGAATAATTTGTTTTAAAGTACCTATTTAGCTATTTAATACTAAAGCCATCTAATACTTTTATATTAGCATATTTAGTAGAATATCGAGATAAATACACCGGGCTGCAAGAGAAGCTTATTACTTACGAGATAAATTAGCCTCATATTTTTTAACATCCCATGGAGAAGTTCCTTGACAATTTGATTATATACGAAGAGGGCAGAACAGAAATAATATGAATTTATAAAAATTAAATGATAAATAATAAAGCGTTTTAATCCTTGATTAGTGCAATAAATTTGTATATATTACTACATCTACTCAATTTTCTTGTATTTATAAAATTATAAGGTCAATTTCATTAATTTTGTTGGTGATGAAATGATTAAGATTAATTGTAACCTACGATTATCAAAGATTAAAATTTTACCTATTAATTGTGATGAAGAACTTTTGATAGGATTATTTTTTTGTGGCTTTACTATTCATGTGTGAAAAATCAATCGTAATTGGTAAAATATCTATTTTATTACAAAAACATATAAAAAATATAATTAGACACTGAAATCAAAAAATAAACTTAAAATTTTCTTTTTTATTTCTTTCTTCGTTTCTTCATCTTTCCTTTTTAGTTCTGCGGTTATGTATCTGCAGAACTGTTCATCAACATCTTCACTGTCTATATCTGTTTTCTTGTTCAACTGTCGAGTTATCGCACCAATCATTTCAATAAATGTCCTTTCCAAATGATCTGGCTGTTTTCTTTTCATTGACTTTGGTGTATTCTGCAGATCCACAGGGGCAGTTGATGTTGTTGAATTCAAATTCTCTGCTTGAAAATTAGTATTTTCAATTACTTCGCAAGATGGACTATTAGATAATTTATTTGTATTTGAAAAATTCGTCATGGGAGACCTTGTGTTGGTAAACCGACTGAAAAACAAAAATTTGTTAATTTTATTCTACTTCCGATCATGTACATACCTACTTTCTATTCAAAATATCTCTTTATAGAAACCGCATATGCTCATATAATGCCCATATCTTCCTCGTAGTACTACCACTGCCACTTCTAGTCTCCTGTTCTATGGAACGTTTTTCACATGCAAATCGTTCACGCAAACGTAACCATCTATTTTTACAAGCATCCACTAAAACAAGAAATGAATGATAAGTATGTGGTGTAGAAACTAGCATAAAGTGGTTAATTTTTCCACGTGATTATCAAACTCCTAAATCTTTACTTACCACTCATTTGCATGACTTCAGAAATCTCTTGCCATGAATTATTTTTCATTAAAAGGTCTTTGTAATTCTTATCTGCCTTATTGTATATGTGAGGATAGCCCTTGATAATATCTATAATTAATTCATCTTCTTGTTTTTCGTCCGTAGAAACAAAATCGTTCACTTGATCATATTCGAAAATTTTTTTCACTCGTGTTCACCACGCTTTCTCTCTCTACGTCTGATAAATCATAGGAGGTTGCTGTGTAACCATAGTGATCCATTTTACTAAACTTTATGAGACCCAGTCACTTTCACAGATCAAACCAAAAAGACTCAGCAAATTAGAGATTTTGATTTATATAACCCCAAAACTTGTCGTACACCGTACAACGATTGTCATTTCCGTTTCTAGGTTATATTTTATTCGTTTATTGGTAATTCTTTCTCACCAAAGATACCTCAATTTGATTGGCTCTCCGTAAGATGAAAGACTTAAAAATCGAACCGGTCGGAAATTCCAACTCTTAAGTTTTACGTCTTAAGTTTCTGGAACCCATTGTGTATTGCTTCATTAAACGACATGCGTTGGTTACGTAATACGTTTTAAGTCTTAAGTCTTAACTTTTACTGCAACCCATTGTGTATCATCCTTTATCGTTGCCGGCGCCGCTAGACTGTCAGTGGTCGAGAGAGAGGTTGGCAGTACCGGCTGTCATTAGTGAGTGTGTGCTAACAGCTTGGCTAATTTTCTATATTTTTGTGTAGATGACAAAATAAATTGACATTTCATTAAAAGTTGTAAATACCATATTAAAAGAGTTTTAGGGGATGCGTCATTAACTTATGAAGATTTGAAAATTGAAGTTATTTTAAATTCACGAATCCTTTGTCCTCTTTATAACGATCCTGACGACTCTACGGCTTTAACGCCTGCATGTTTTTACTGCAAGGCCTTTGACATTACTTCCTGAATAAAATGTAGAACATGTGCCAGAGAATAGACTTAGTAAATTTCCAAGGCTGCAGGCCCTATTGCGATATTTTTGGCGCCGATGGAAAGCAAAGTATCTGAACGGACTGCAAACACATGTAAAATGGCGTCAACAATCCAATGAGTTACTAAAGTTGGATCTTTCGTTTTGGCTAAAGTTAACAACGTTCGACCGTTTCATTACAATTTTGTGAAGATGTGTGAAGTAAAGGTGTTTTAGAGTACCTCTATTCTGTTCTCCCGTCCTGGCTCGACTATATTACATTGTATTTTTTTTTAGCGAATTCCGTAATATCCAGAAGTGGATAAGCAACAAGTAAACAAACACCAGTGAACTTCATGACATGGTCTAAAAGAAATCCAGTAGCTTCTTCTGTAAACTTACATCGTAGTAAACGATTCTCAAATAAACTTAATAAAACATTTCAAATGCGACAAAACAATGAAACACGCAGAAAAGAGTTACACGTCATTCTCTCAACGGCGTACAGACATCGAGAACAGCAATACAGGGTAATTACAACAAGTTTTAAATATTGTAGCTAATATCAGGTCCCAGTTAACGAAGTTGCAGACCCAGTTTAATTCAATGCACTCTAAGGATGATGGAAGATTGACGAGATTCCCCGCCTATGCTCGACATGAAATTCCAGAATTCGATCTTGATAAAAATTCAGTTACTGCCTCGCATTTCATTCAAAGCGTAGAAGACTAACATAAATTGGATACACTAGATGATTGCAATATGATTATACTATCAAGAAAGAAGCTGAAAGGTGCTGACGAAGTATGGAAAGATAGCGAACCAAATCATTATAGTCCTTTAAGATAAATTTTTTGACAACGTTTGATTTGAAATTACCATCTGTTGAAATTCATCGACGTCAAAGTGAACGAGTACAACTTTCTGTTGAGTCATTAAAACATATGTATTCTCCATGAAGAATTTAGCAAGGATGGGAGATATCGATAGGGTAAATCTAATGACTTATATTGTTTAGGGCTTGAGTAATTCACAATTAACTAGTCAATTTTATACGAATTTACTTATCTCAACTGAGACCTTTTGGCAAAGGCTGAAATTTTTTAGTCATTTAACAGACCACACAAAACTACTTCTAAAAAAGTGGAACATCAGAAAACCATATCAAAACTAAATTCGGATAAGATTGATACTTCCAAACAAGATTCTGCTACAACTAGTAATTTTACTACAAAAGAAAGGACATTTTTCGATAATTCAATTTGCTCCTACTGTACCAATGGTTCTCATGGAATGAAGGATTCTCCGCAAATTACATGTATGAAATATAATGATCAAGGTCATCTAACACGAGATTGCCCGTCGAGACCTGCGATTATGTTGGTTAATGTATCTAAAAGAATGACTGTTCCAGTCACTGTAAATGGAAGAACCATTCCTCCTCCATCGAACTTGACATTTTAAATGAAACCGAGTCAACACAACTGTTTATCTGAAGTAACGTGCCAAAGTGTACGAGTGGCAAACATTTCTGTCAAAGTCAATAAATTGGACAGAACATAACTTCCTATTTAGTTAGGGATTCTCAGATACCAGTCTCTTTCGTTTTGGGTGCAGAATTTTTAAATTGTCCAGGAGTTACTCTTACTGTACAAAACTGATCCCCGTTTATATCAACTAATTTTTCTGATGATGACTTGACACGCTGCCTAACAATTAATTGGTACCGATGTTCCTGAAAATGTAAAACAAGAAATTCATTCATTTATCAGCAAATTTACAAAGTAATTCTTCACAACCACATTTTACTAATTTCGAAATAATGGAAATACGAGTCACGTCTTTTGAACCAATAGTTTTCCGCCCTCGTAAATTTGCTAAACCGGAACACGAATTAATAGAGCCCACCGTGGAGATCTTCAAAACCAAAGTGTAGTACGTTCTAATAGATCCAGTTATGCCAGCCCAGTTGTCGTTGTTGTAAAGAGAAATAGCGAAAAAGTGTAAACTATAGAGCTTTGAATCGAATCACCATCAAAGATAAATACCTCTTACCTGGGATTAGTGACCAAATTGATTCACTGTCTGATAAAACCTACTTTTCTGTACTTGACCTTCAAAATGTATTTTTTCATGTACCTGAGTCCAGTAGGAAATTTAATAATAAAAAAATCTCTTCGTAGTATCCCGCTCTATGCGCCGGAATATCGTGCAAGGTGCTCATGATTACAATGGACATATTGGTGTAGATAAAACTGTGAACTTAATCTTGCGCTCTTACTGGTTTTGTAAACTTCGTCGTTAGGTTCGAAAGTACATAAAAACTGCATTCCGTGTTCGACATATAATCCGGACACTGGTCAATCACGTGGTCAACTCCATAATATTGGCAATGGAACTGTTCGATACATTACATTGTGATCACATTGGACCCGTAAGTGAACTTGGTTCACGATACCGTCACGTGTTAGTAATTGACTATAATAGTAGAAAAATTTATCGAAGATCGAATACAATATTCATTTCATCAACTATAGCAAATTTTGAACTTTCTCTCCTATGTTCGAGGTCGAGTATAGCTAGAAAAATGCGTGATTAATTTCTGTGTATGGACCTCAAATTTTCTTGGACAGTTGGATCCATAAATGCCTGTTGAGCCTGTGAAATAGTAATTGCGTCATCTGGAGCTAATTGCTGCAGATTTCACATTTTCAAAATTACAAATTAGTATGATGCTGCCTCTAGCGGAGTTCCCTATCGTATTAAAATGGACTGTGGAGATAATGGTATATTTCAAAAAATTTCGTGAAATAGCCGTACACGATCTGGTGCTTTAAGAAAACTTTCTTAACACTAGATATTAATTTATCAACATTAGGATAGCACGCCCAGTATTTCTATGAAGCCTATGTGCTACGCTGCTGTTGGATGAAGCATATTCAGGTAGGTTTTCTCAATATTGTTCCAGTAGCTTTCGTATAATTAACTCCATCGGTAACAAATAGGAATTTGTCTCCATTTTCTGCATATTTTTAGTCCCATAATTGTTGTAGACTTGAGTGCACTGCATCCACTATAGTGCTAGAATTTCTAGTTTCTAGTACTTTAGAGACGATCAAGTGTCCGTGCATTGAACAATTTTCCTCCAATGCATCCACTAAAACATTCGCTACCTGCATGATTTCGTCCACGCTAAGCCAGATTTATTTCCCAGTCAGTTCAGAAGAAATTTTCTGTTTAATATTGTCACATTCCGCTGATAAATATTATTTTCTTAGTGTCGACCCCGACGGCACCTGAACATTGCTATGCGATATGTTACACTCAACCATCACTTTCACCAAATCTAAGTTGATATTTCGTTGCCTGTCACTATCAGTAATGCCTCTTACACTCCTTTTATGATTTTCTAACGAAATGTGTTTATTAAAATTTGTGTTACATGCTCGAGACATGCTTTATAATTCTGGGGTATCGTGATTCCATAAGTACACTGTAGCCTGTGCAGGTTCACAATGGTATTTTAAAAAGACCGACTGGGTCTACATATATAATTTCGCGCTATTGATACATACGACTCGACGTTATGCAATATACTGACAAACTGCATGTGGTCTTCCTTTTCTCGTTATTCTCAGGTACTTATGTAAACTGCGTTACCACAGTGTAGTGCAATTGTAAAAGAATCTATTACGTTTTTATTTAATATAGTATATTTCCCGACAAAACTAGTTTACGTATTAACTTTTTAAGATAAAATAAAATTCACTTTATTACCTTATCTTGTATAAATTTCTGATTTTCTGTTCTTTGGGTATGTTTCAGTATGTGTTTAAAATATAATATTGCTGCATAGGAGCCATCACTGGAACCGATACCTACCGTCCAAGGTCTAATTATTTCTAGCCCGTTTTACATATTGTTTGCTTTTACGGTCCATTGTATGTCTATTTCCGAACAACAGTTTGTTCTTAAAATAGTTTCTCAGAGGTCTTATCATGTACATCCCTTGGAGAATATTTATCTAACAATAAGGATATTATATTGGTTTTAATAAATGTGGCTATCTTATCATAGATCATGCGGAGGATAATATTACGGTACCGTGTATTGTGTCTCCTTTAAGTTTCGTTATCTTTACGTTAATCAAAAGTATTTATATTCTGTGAAAACTGGGTATACGATTCTTCGACCCAGTGAGAATTTTCACATGCCCATGTTTATTTCACCATTTGGAAAAAAAATGCTTTGTCTGAAAAAAACTGTGTTGTTTACAAAATGTGGGATATTCCTTTTTTTTTTGGGAAAAGGCCCGAAGGGTTTTTTTTTATTAGAAAGTCACATAACACGCAAATTTTTATGAACCAGTTGCAAAGATATTTGGATGTTTTTTAAGAGAATATTATTTTGATATGTTGAGATGGACAAAACAATGAAGTAATTATTGGATATGTTCAATACAAGATATAAGAAAAAAACAAACTAAATTTAAATTGCTTGTTGATGGCGAATGCAAATCGACGTACGGAATTGTAAAATGTGTGCTTCTATTGTTTATGTCACAAATTGATTGTTCTTCCGTCGCCTACCAAAATTTTTGTATTCCCCCCTTTTTTTCGATTTATTATATGAGACTTTTTTCACGGAGGTATTGGTAACTGCATTGTCGTTTGCCAAGAGTTCGATTTGTCATTGATAACTAATTTTTTTTTATTTCTCTGGTTTCAAATTCTTTAATTTCAAACTTAAACAGGCAAATATTTCGAGATTATCACACGTTCTACGACCATGCATATAAATTTTTACTTGTTTAATACGTTTTGCAGCGTATTTGTCCTCTTGGCTATTTTGTATCCAATTCGAATGTTGATTGATCTCCCTCACGTCATTACAGTCTGCCGACATTTGTTTGTGACAGTTTGATAATTATATTGCAAATATTTTTCGATGGATTTAAAAATTTTCATTTTAAGTGTACGTTAGATTTAGATGAGGGCACAGTTGCATGGAACTGCAGCGGAGCTTTTCCAATTTTACGCCAACTTGTAACGCCAAAACGAATTAAAGCAAAGTTTTAACTAGTTTTGTTCAAACATAAACACCGAAATTAGAGCCGTATGTTAATGCTTACAGAATGACATCCTATTAACTTTTAGCACTTGTTTTTGTGTACGATTCTACTTTTTTTACATGTAAATTTAAATGTAGAAGCTAGACATCGAGGAATTTTCAATGATGTGTAGGTATTCCGCTAAATACTTTCCATACTAGGGATAAATCTAGTGAGGAAATGATTTTGGCAACTACAGGCTGCGCCAAAAGTTACTTTCCGATTTAGTTTATTTTCAACTAGAGCTGAGCATAAAGTTTTGCATAAAACGGCATCACACACCAAAGCGTTTATTTATCACAATTACTAAAATTATGATTTATAAAATTGCTTACCTTTTATTTTTGTCAGCCATTTAAAATTGGAAAGTAATTTCTAGCCTACCTTCTATAACAATTTTCATATCAAAATAAGATTATATATAGAGATATGGGTGTAAATTTATTTGTGACTTATACAATAATGGTATTTTCAATTTTTTTGCTATCTCTTATAGCTTCACAGCAAATTTTTTTCAATTTATTCCACTGTTATTGCAAAAATAACAATTAATATTTTTTGCTCAGAAAGAATTGTAAAAAGTATCACAAGCATCATTACGTAATTAGTAAATAATAGTAAAACTTACGGTAATATATTGGAACAAATAATTTATTTATTACTCAATCAATAAATTTACGTAAACTGGTCGAAATTGCAAAAAACTAATATTAAACTGGCTCCAGGATTAATTATTACTTAGCCTGGCCAAGCGATGGTAGATTCAGGGTCGGGCGCAATACCAATGCCATCGCGCGCTTGTTTACGATGACGATGACACGACACACTTTAGTTGTTATCTGTCGGTCGATGCATAGAGTACTAATAAATAATAAATAATGTTGAGCGTAAAGAGTAGAAAACGACCATACGCTGATAAAGTGAATAAATTTATCGGTGAATTTCCGGATTTATTCTATGATGGATGTAAAATAATTTGTAAAGTTTGTGATCAAGACTTAATGTGCTGGAATAAATACGGCTGCAAATTCATGTCAATAGTAACCGGCATAAAAATTTAAAAAATGGCGTGTCTTCTTTGAAACCTCAGTTTATGTTTGATTTACTGTTAATGCTGATTGCCTGTGATGTTCCCCTGCGCATATTGGATAAACCAGCATTTCGGGAGTTCTGGAATAAATACAATCCCCATATGAATTTACCAAGTTGTTCATCGTTACGTAGATATGTACCAAGTGTTTGTGGAAACATTGTAAATAGGATTAAATGTGCATTAAAAAATACACGGCTGTGTTTATGTGTTGACGAGACGACAGATTGTAAAAAAAATTCTATTTTAAATGTTATAGTACGTGTACTCGACCCTGTTAAACCAACATTTCCACTTTTACTAGCTAGCAAAAGACTAACTGCGTGTACTGGCGAAACAATTACGCGGGTGGTGTTGGAGACTTTCGAAAAATTTGAACTGTCAACAAGTCAAGTGTTGATGTTTGTGACCGACGGTGATGCGACAATGCGTTTGGTGGGCCGTTTTCTTCAAAGAGATGATTGTAGGTTTTTACATGTTACGTGTAAAGTGCATGCGTTCCATCTTGTAGGAGAAACGATTCGAAAATGTTTTCCAGAGGTAGATGCATTAATAGCAAATACAAAAAAAGTATTTCTCAAATCTCCTAAACGGCTTCGAGCATTTCACACAATGTGTCCTGGTATTCCGGAACCACCAGAGCCGATTTTTACACGTTGGGGAACGTGGTTGAAGGCAGCTTTTTATTATGCTGAATATTTTCAACAAATAAAAGCTGTGATACTACAGTTTAACCCTAACGAGGCTGCAGCTATTGAGGAAAGCCAGACAAGCTTTCAAGATGTTTCCCTAGAAACAGATTTAAAAACTATTTATAACAATTATAGAGGACTACACGACGCAATAGAAAAATTGCAAAATACTTCATTGTCATTAGTAGAATCGCTGCAAATAGTGGACGACGTAAATACACAGCTACAGACTATAAATGACGCAAAAAAATAAGCTCGTTATTGAAAAATTCGAGAGTGTATTACGGAAAGATCCTGATTTTACCAAATTAAGACAAATTTGTGATGGTGCATTTACAGCTGCGTTAAGTGAGTTCACAGAGTGTTTTACTTATGCTTGTATTACTTCCGTAGATGTCGAACGGTCTTTTTCAAAATACAAACATATTTTTTCACCACAGCGAACATCGCTTACTGAGACAACTGTAGAAACATATCTGATGCTACACAGTTATTATAGAAGTGCTCCAATTTGTGATAACGACAACCAAGCTACTTCATAAATCTACTTAAGAAGGTGAGTTTTGTACATATTTTTATAAAGTGTACCAGTATTAATAACATTTATTTCCATTTATTTTATTTATTTATTTATTTATTATTAGTTATCACTTAGATATACTATGTACATGTGTGAACATCATTTAACAGTTTAATAATATGTGCAGCACTAAGCTTACAAAATATAAGGAAATACATAAAAAAAGAATTTAAAGCGAACGAAATAGTACAAAAACATATATCATAATATATAAAATATTTTTGTTTTTATTATTGTACTTATTCAAGTATTATGATATGATGTATACTCAGTACGTCTCTGTAGGATTAATGACCTTGGCCAGGCTTAATTATTATAACTATTTTTGTAATAAAAAAAATAGACACATTTTTTTTACTTGTGACTGAATTCTAAAATAGGTCATCTAAATCTGGAATCTTATATGATTTTGGGACGAATATGCTGCTACTTCTACCTTTCCTTTTATTTTTAGGATAATTGATTTGTGAATGTTACGGTTATTGTAGGCTAGTGAATATTAAATTTTTACAAATCTACCCCATGTTAAATATGCCCTAAAGTTAGAGGTTAGCAAAACGCATTTGGCTAGCTTTTTTGTGGGTCGAAGAGTTGGGGTGGGGTTCGACAAAGTGGGTAATAAGAAAGTGGAAAAATAGATTAAATATATTAATATTAGGTATTTATTATACACTACTTATTACCAGAGAAATCGAGATTAAAGGAAAAAAATTCAACTTTACTCGAAAAACACTAATCTATCTTAACTTGTCTAACAACATTATTTTAAAATAACATATTAAAAAAATTGCAATTTAACACGGACACATCACTTAATCTACTTGTTTCTACGCTAGCTCTTAATTAATCATATAAGATATTAAAATTACAGAAAAAAACTTTTACAGCAAGAGTTTACAAAATGGAAAATTAATATTTTTATTTACTACACTGGATTGAGTAAGTGGTCGGTTCCTTGTGAAACATCTTGTAAATAATTCTTAAAAAGAAATACACTGCTTTTAGATGAATCAAATAAACTGTATTTAGATACACTCTACATATGTTTCGGCTTTTTAGGCCTTTCTCAAGAGCATTACAGATAAATACTAAAGTTATGAGCACAATTTACCTAATATATAAAACTTTCACTAATCTGGTTAAAAATTACGGGAAATTCCCTGGGTAATGAAACTAAATGTCTACCTACTCGGAGTATAATCTACTGGGCGATTCTTAAAACCTTATCTATTATAGGCGTGTTGATGTAGTTTTGCTGGTCATTGGTGGTACAAGGGTTGCTTTTAAGGGATTTTTTTTATTTCTAATTGTTCTAAAAGGTTTAGGCGTTTTCCTTTTCTTTCTGTGTGGATTAAATTTATATTCTCTGTGTCTATAAAATGATTTTTATCAATGCAATGTGTTGCCATTCCTGTATTCTTATTGTTATTTAGAATGGCTTTTTTTATGTTCTTTAACCCTATCAGCTATACTTCTACCACTTTGACCAATATATACAGCATTACAATCTTTACATTTAATTTCATATACACCTGATTTATTGAGTTTACTTATTTTTTCTTTATTATTGACTAAAATACTTCCTAAATTTGTTTTATTTACACTAATTGTGGAAATGCCTAAATTATTTAGTTTATTACTGATCTTATCACTATACTTCGGAATGTAATTAATGAAATTGTATTTAGTTGTTCTTTTGGGTACAATAAAAAATTCTTTTTGAAGCATTTTTTGCTGTTTGTTTTTCAACATATTGTCTATTAATGACTCGTTATATCCATTATTTTTTGCAATTTGTTTAATTATATTCAGTTCCTTGTTGAAATCATCCTCATCTAGAGGAAAATGTGTGAGTCTATGTATTAAGCTATGGAAGGGGGACAGTTTAATTTGCCAAGATTGTTGTGAGCTATAATGAATGACCGTGTCTGTGGTAGTGGGTTTTCGATATATACTATATTTTAAATGATTACTATGTTTTTTAACGTTAACATCCAAAAAGTTTAATTGACCATTTTCTTCAGTTTCCATAGTGAACTGAATTTTGCTATTAAAGGAATTCAATAAATTAAGGAAACTACTTAGATTCCTTTCAATACCGGTCCATATGCAAAAAATATCGTCTACATATCGAGTCCAATAAAAAACATGTGATTTTAGGCTGCTATTACAATTAAAAATTAAACCTTCAAAATTCACCATAAATATCTCAGCTAACAAAGGAGAAATAGGCGAACCCATTGGTAAGCCGTCTTTTTGTTTGTAAAATTCACCATTGAACTGAAAATAGTTCTGTTCAATGCAAATCTTTAGAATGTTTTTTAATTCTGTTTTTTCAGTTACATCAATTTGTGCATTGTCTATTAAATTATATACAATTAGTTTTAGTTCCATAAGCGGGATAGATGTGAATAGACTTTTCACGTCAAACGAGACTAGTTTTGCATTGTTCGGTAGAATTAAATTTTTTGTGTTTTCAATGAATTCAAAGGAGTTTTTTATCGAGTGTATCGATTTGAAATTGGTTAGACTCGGTAAGATATAATTTAGTTCTTTGCAAACCTTATAGGAAGGTGCATTAATATATGATACTACTGGTCGGATCGGAACATTCTCTTTATGTATTTTTGGAAGGCCATATAGTAGAGGTGGTGATGGGTTCATAATTTTTAGTTTATACAACTCTTTATTATGAAATATTGTGTTACATTTTTTGATGTTAGAGACAATTTCTGATTGGTATTTACTGGTAGGATTCTTGTTAATTTTTTCAAAGTCGTCACTATCTAACAATGCTTGTAACTTTTCATTATATTCTAGTCTAGTTAGAATTGTAATTGTGTTACCTTTATCCGCTTTACATAGTACCAAATTGTTGTCATCCAGTTTTTGCTTTATGTTTTTTTAATAAGCTAATTTCTCCTTTGTTAGTGTTACATTTTATTAGGTTGAATAGGTTACCTATACTATGTTTTTCAAAGTCTGAAATGTTATCTATTGAGGTAGTAGCTAATTCTGTATTTACAGCGAGAAGTTCAAGATCTTTTTTATTGACATTATGTGGAGAATATTTTAAACCTTTTTGTAGGAAGTTTAGCTCTTGGTCCGAGAATGTGACATTAGTTAAATTACTTACTCTAGCATAAAACACAAAATTATGACTCACTGGGGGATCAACACTGGTTGCACTAGTCACCGTAGCATTTTTTTGCCCTTATTAGACTATTGAGCTTATTTAGTAATCTCCAATACATATGTTGTATTTTTTCTTTTATTGTTTCTCTAATTTGTCGGTCCAAAAATTGGAAAAACAAATAATTTTCTTTGTGTAGTAACTCAGTGTGGATTAGTTTTAGATGTAGGCCTATGTTGTCTCTCCTTGTATGCCAATGTTTTTCCTCCAACTGTAGCCACGTCTTGTATGCTGATTTAACGGTATGTTGTGCTAAATATGATTTATGGTTGCACTGGATTTTCATGTGTTTAGGTATCACGTTGTTCACTAGACACTGTTTAGCGAACCAGATATGATTCGAGCACTTCTTTAACTTTAGTAGACACCTTTGATAAAACACCACTAATTTTGCTTTGCTAGCATTTTTAATACACTGGATTGAGTAAGTGGTCGGTTCCTTGTGAAACATCTTGTAAATAATTCTTAAAAAGAAATACACTTACGAATCATATCTGGTTCGCTAAACAGTGTCTAGTGAACAACGTGATACCTAAACACATGAAAATCCAGTGAAACCATAAATCATATTTAGCACAACATACCGTTAAATCAGCATACAAGACGTGGCTACAGTTGGAGGAAAAACATTGGCATACAAGGAGAGACAACATAGGCCTACATCTAAAACTAATCCACACTGAGTTACTACACAAAGAAAATTATTTGTTTTTCCAATTTTTGGACCGACAAATTAGAGAAACAATAAAAGAAAAATACAACATATGTATTGGAGATTACTAAATAAGCTCAATAGTCTAATAAGGGCAAAAAATGCTACGGTGACTAGTGCAACCAGTGTTGATCCCCCAGTGAGTCATAATTTTGTGTTTTATGCTAGAGTAAGTAATTTAACTAATGTCACATTCTCGGACCAAGAGCTAAACTTCCTACAAAAAGGTTTAAAATATTCTCCACATAATGTCAATAAAAAAGATCTTGAACTTCTCGCTGTAAATACAGAATTAGCTACTACCTCAATAGATAACATTTCAGACTTTGAAAAACATAGTATAGGTAACCTATTCAACCTAATAAAATGTAACACTAACAAAGGAGAAATTAGCTTATTAAAAAACATAAAGCAAAAACTGGATGACAACAATTTGGTACTATGTAAAGCGGATAAAGGTAACACAATTACAATTCTAACTAGACTAGAATATAATGAAAAGTTACAAGCATTGTTAGATAGTGACGACTTTGAAAAAATTAACAAGAATCCTACCAGTAAATACCAATCAGAAATTGTCTCTAACATCAAAAAATGTAACACAATATTTCATAATAAAGAGTTGTATAAACTAAAAATTATGAACCCATCACCACCTCTACTATATGGCCTTCCAAAAATACATAAAGAGAATGTTCCGATCCGACCAGTAGTATCATATATTAATGCACCTTCCTATAAGGTTTGCAAAGAACTAAATTATATCTTACCGAGTCTAACCAATTTCAAATCGATACACTCGATAAAAAACTCCTTTGAATTCATTGAAAACACAAAAAATTTAATTCTACCGAACAATGCAAAACTAGTCTCGTTTGACGTGAAAAGTCTATTCACATCTATCCCGCTTATGGAACTAAAACTAATTGTATATAATTTAATAGACAATGCACAAATTGATGTAACTGAAAAAACAGAATTAAAAAACATTCTAAAGATTTGCATTGAACAGAACTATTTTCAGTTCAATGGTGAATTTTACAAACAAAAAGACGGCTTACCAATGGGTTCGCCTATTTCTCCTTTGTTAGCTGAGATATTTATGGTGAATTTTGAAGGTTTAATTTTTAATTGTAATAGCAGCCTAAAATCACATGTTTTTTATTGGACTCGATATGTAGACGATATTTTTTGCATATGGACCGGTACTGAAAGGAATCTAAGTAGTTTCCTTAATTTATTGAATTCCTTTAATAGCAAAATTCAGTTCACTATGGAAACTGAAGAAAATGGTCAATTAAACTTTTTGGATGTTAACGTTAAAAAACATAGTAATCATTTAAAATATAGTATATATCGAAAACCCACTACCACAGACACGGTCATTCATTATAGCTCACAACAATCTTGGCAAATTAAACTGTCCCCCTTCCATAGCTTAATACATAGACTCACACATTTTCCTCTAGATGAGGATGATTTCAACAAGGAACTGAATATAATTAAACAAATTGCAAAAAATAATGGATATAACGAGTCATTAATAGACAATATGTTGAAAAACAAACAGCAAAAAAATGCTTCAAAAAGAATTTTTTATTGTACCCAAAAGAACAACTAAATACAATTTCATTAATTACATTCCGAAGTATAGTGATAAGATCAGTAATAAACTAAATAATTTAGGCATTTCCACAATTAGTGTAAATAAAACAAATTTAGGAAGTATTTTAGTCAATAATAAAGAAAAAATAAGTAAACTCAATAAATCAGGTGTATATGAAATTAAATGTAAAGATTGTAATGCTGTATATATTGGTCAAAGTGGTAGAAGTATAGCTGATAGGGTTAAAGAACATAAAAAAGCCATTCTAAATAACAATAAGAATACAGGAATGGCAACACATTGCATTGATAAAAATCATTTTATAGACACAGAGAATATAAATTTAATCCACACAGAAAGAAAAGGAAAACGCCTAAACCTTTTAGAACAATTAGAAATAAAAAATCCCTTAAAAGCAACCCTTGTACCACCAATGACCAGCAAAACTACATCAACACGCCTATAATAGATAAGGTTTTAAGAATCGCCCAGTAGATTATACTCCGAGTAGGTAGACATTTAGTTTCATTACCCAGGGAATTTCCCGTAATTTTTAACCAGATTAGTGAAAGTTTTATATATTAGGTAAATTGTGCTCATAACTTTAGTATTTATCTGTAATGCTCTTGAGAAAGGCCTAAAAAGCCGAAACATATGTAGAGTGTATCTAAATACAGTTTATTTGATTCATCTAAAAGCAGTGTATTTCTTTTTAAGAATTTTTTATTTACAATATCAAATATGGGATTCAAGTGTCTTGGTTTAAAGCAGTAAAGGTATTTTTGCAATTTTCTCTTTACAAAGAAAAAGTTTAATGGGCAAAAAATACTACTTATTTTGTACTTTACTCCACGACGAAAGATACATGAACTAGGTAGAACACAGGGTCTATTTTACTACGTTCGGATCATTTACAAAGGGTCGAAATGTCCTACTGGCTAACTTCCGTCTGGTAAGATTAAAAAATGGTACTAATAATTTTTCATAAATAACAGTCCATTCAATTTCTTTTCAATCAGCCGTTACGTTACCCATAGAGTTGTTCCATGTTCATAAATGGATCCTGAGTTTCAAATTAGTGTTGGGATCACTCGAGTGAAAAAGTACTCGAGTACTCGGTTATTGAAAAAATCGATATAATTCGATTATTGAAAAAGTACTCGAGTTATAAAAATCGAGTGAAAAAATCGTTGTCACTGAAATTCATTATTCATAATTCATAAATCATAAAACATAAATCATAAATCATAACATTCATAACTCATCATATTCAAGTACTCGACAAACTGATAACAGTGATAACCGATGGTAATTCGGTTATGCCCAACAGTACCTTTCATTTAATCAGTCTGAGATTCGAGTGAAAATTACCTCGAGTGATCATTCGGTTATTGAAATCACTCGAGTACCGAGTACTCGATTATTCAAATCAGTCGGTTATGCCCAACACTATTTCAAAGACTCGTCTCCCCGATGAAGATGGATTTCACCGTTTCCAGCTACCATCTTTTATTTAAAATTTTACACGTGTGTAAAATAACGATAAAAATCACCATCTCGGAGTGGAGAAAATTACACTATGCGAAAATATCCAGTATATACGGATTTTCAAGACACGTGAAATTTTCAGGTAAATTTATTCTCGTTACAGGAATCCATAAAAGTTTCCTTTTAATTTTGATATGGATTTGAAATCCATAAAAAATGTACTCGGCAACGTACAAAGAAATGCTCAAAAAATATCAAAAACTTCGAAATTCGCATTTTAAAATTGTATCTAAAAAATCTGCATTTTAAAACTGTGTCAAAAGACTTTAACAAAAAAAAAACTATACCAAAAAAACCTAAAAATGAGAGAAATTTGTCGTAGTCGAATTATTTGCAATTTAATAAAAATATAACTTTACCTTATTTTTATAATTTAAAATATTTAAATTCGTGGTAAAAATAGCACGGTTCTTAATCAGATTGAGGACGCATTTTATAATTTGTTATTTATTAAACCTTGTGGTGTGATACCCACATGCAACCGTTACAATGCAAGTGTGACGTTATTTCCATTTAACCGGAAGTGAGAAATGATTGTAATATTAAATTATAATTTTGAGCGGTGAAAAACATTTACTGCTGCCTATTTTGAGAAATGTCTTCGTTTAAAACTATATTGATCATTTCTTTTGAATTGTTTCATTTAAACAATGGAGTCTAAAACAAATATGCAGTGGAGCAAATTTACTTGCCTATATTTTTATATCTCGACGGCTTTTTATTTGTAATATCCCGATCCATTTATCCTAGTAATTAGATATTACGATGGAAATTAAAATTAGGTCGTTGTTATATTGTAAATTACATCAGACTTTTACAAAGTTCACCGAAGTATGGAACACATCTTTGGTTTGTTTGAGAATGACGTGTGAACTATAACACAAAGCAATCGCCGACAGCCAACGTCTTTGTGCAATTGAAAATCACGGAATAGAAATCACAATCACGCCCTATTTAAATTCAGAATATACACGAGATGTTAATACAAAGTGGTGCTCGCAGAGAAGGCAATAACAATAAAACTACCAAAGCAACCTCTACCAATTATCAAAAACCACACTCTCTGCGGCCCTTCCAGAGGCGTGCGAGATTAATGCTCTCTCCACTGAGCAAAATGAAATAAACGTCCTTTTTTAATTTGCATGGTCACTGAGGTGCCATTGTTGCAAAGGACTTACCTCATTAATAATAATTATAATTTTATTTACCAAAATGAAATACAAAGTTTAGTTTAAATCCTGTACATGTTAAAGATAATGGCAAACAAAGAGAGATCCTACAGAAGAAACCTTGTGCGTGGGTGGATTTATGTTTATAGAAATAATTTTACTATGTAGTTGTATAAGAATTAATACATATTATGTAGGTAATAAAAAGTAAATGCAATAATTATAAATAAAGAGAAAAAAAAAACCAAAAAATGTATATTATACTAAAAACAGCTTATTTTAAGTAATAATAATAGTGATCATGTTCATAACGTAATGAAGCACTAAAAGATTATATAATATAGTATATATTAAAAATTTCTTATATCAATTAATCGATGAATGTATAGCACCTTTAACCAATAGTTTTTACAGATTTTGGTACTTTAATACAGTATATTATAATGTTTATTTCAAAATGTTAATCATTTATTACCTTTATAACTTAAAACTCAACGCAAGACATAGGTATCTGAATATTGAAGAATTTTACTTACATCTTAATAATAACAATAACTTAAAACTTAAATTAATAGCACGTAGACGTATTTTTAATAGGACAAATTATTCTGCTACTAGGACGTAATAACCAAACAGTAATTTTAAGTATGTTGCGGTCCTTGCAAGAATTATATATTCAGCAGATCCTTAAATTTCAAAGTTTATTTCAACCTTATTTGCAACATAAAAAAAGGCGGCTTCTTTGATCCCTTTACCGCCGCCTATCCTACAAGTACGATATAAGTACAATTCAATAATAAAATAAGAAAATTATATTACACTATTCCACACTATTCTGACCAATGAACAAAAATGAATAAATAAATAAATAACTAAATGGCAAAGTGGAGAATATATAAATATGTTATATATTGTGTACATTAAAACTAGGTGCAGAAGAATATTTACATACACCTGTATATATTAAAAGATAACACAAAAAATATTTCGATTTTTTATTAAAAAATCATTTAGTCATGAAGAATTTTATATTTGTTATATCTCCAATATTAGGTGACAAAAAATTTATAAATCTTTGACATTGTGCTTTTGCAACTAAGTTTTTATATAAATTATTTCTTGTATTATGTATATGCGAAATCTGTTAAAATTTAATTTTCTGTTTATGAACGAATAATATAGATAACTTAACGTATAATAAATGGATATTCAAAGTTTCAAAGTTCTGATATAACTAACTAATAGTAGGCTACTATTTAATCAACAGTTCACGGTGTTTAGCTCAACTGATGCATTTTTGCTTACATCATTCCAACTTTGTGCTGTGAATATTAATACTGTATCTGCGTACGATATAATTCTGAAAATTGTATCTAATTTAGTTATTTCATCAATATATATATAAAATAGTATTGGACCAAGCACCGTGCCCTGTGGCACGCCGGTCTGCATGACTCTTGGTTCACTTAAAGTGTCATTAATTTTCACATATTGCCTTCTGTTTTCTAAATAACTTTTCAATATTTCTAAAACAATGCCTCTTATACCCATTTGCTCCGCGTCTATCAAAGGCCTTAACCAAGTCTAGAAATACAGCCAAACACTTTTCACTTCTACCAGGCGATTCATTTATACTGCTTACAAGATTATAAATTGCTAAATCAGTACTTTTATTATTTCTAAAACCATATTGATTAAATGACAACAAATAAAATTTTTTCTAGATACTCAATCAATCAACCAAAACAATATATTTCAATATTATGTACAAAATAATCAGTTCAACGTCCACGTCCAGAACTAGCCAAATATCCACGGTACAATGCTCCGTGGCAATTGAAGGGCTGGATAGGGATAGAGTTGATTTGATTTCTAAAAATTAAACTTAAAATACTGTTACGTGTTTGCTATCCACACAAACACCTATCCTGTAGATTCGTTGATTGAAAGTCCAGGTAACACTTACTCACTACTTTATTTACTAATTAACAATTAATAACAATAGATTAATTAATGTCTTAACTATAATCACAACTGAACACTTATAAGTCTCTTTCTTATTGTTCTTCACTGTTCACGTTCAACTTCAGATTAAATCTCGGCACATGTTTTATTTATACATCCATTCTCCGGTCTAGAGTCAGAATTTCCGGTTCGTACAATTCAGATTAATATAACGTTGAGTGTGGGTACACTGCCCTTTAAGCTGATCCCATAGGAATTCATTTTCTGATATTGTATCTTTATGTGCACCCTTCATTATTTTATTTGTGAATTCTATAAAAGTTTTATCTGGTGACAAGTTAGGACTTCAGGGGGGTGAAGTTGGGGCCTTTTTTTTTGTGTTATTGAAACCAACTCTCCCACTGTACCCTTGAATTAGTTAAGATCTAAGAGCTTCTGGTATTTTTTTTAATTGAAGGACTGTTATTTTTATTTTATTTGTGCTCCATTTTGGCAATTCATTGGGGACCGCTCCAATTTGACGACTTTTACCAGTAGAAAGTTCTTTATTTAGTAGGTTTTTTGATGTAAAATGTCCACCAGGTTCCATTATGCTTGTGAAGTACATTTGTAATGACACCTGATTAAAATTTCATAACTTTCTCCTTACTTTCCCAGCTCTTTCGTATCATTTTATAGGTCCTTTCCATAATTCCTATTTATTTAAATTCATATGGAGTTCCTTTTTTTCATTGAGATGGACCTTTTCTTATTTTATTCTTAATTTTTTCATATGAAATCAATTATTTATTATTTTAATTTTTTTTCTTCTTAGGTGGTTGTTTTTCAATTTTTGGAAAGATTTATTTCCGGAGTACCAGTGATTTTTGTGTTCTTTATGTGACCCTTAATGGTGACATTATTTGAATCTTGCTTATAA
Organism: Rhamnusium bicolor; assembly: GCA_029963845.1. Classification (NCBI taxonomy): domain Eukaryota; kingdom Metazoa; phylum Arthropoda; class Insecta; order Coleoptera; family Cerambycidae; genus Rhamnusium; species Rhamnusium bicolor. The sequence continues at coordinate 66,081 of JANEYF010001449.1, read as the reverse complement.
AACTTCCTCCCTTGCTCCTTTTGTGTTGTTTTCTGGATTTGAATTTGAGTTGAGTTCCTTTAATATATTTGCACACCTATAAATTCCTCCTTTCCTCCATTTTTTTTCTTGTGATTTTTATATTATCAAATTTTAATATTTTTTTTTTTTTCTTTTTTCTCCCTCACAGTTACTTTATTTATTTTTATCCTCATGAAGTAATTTGTGTTATAAAGTACTAATTATCTGGCCAACGAATTCGCTAATTTCTTCTTACTCCATCATAAATACAATTATTTTTAAATTCATTGTGATGGTGGGATGGGTATTTTCTACCGGTCGTTGTTTTCTTTGTTATATGGGATTTTTTTTTCTAGTCTCCAAAATTATTTTTTTTAGAATTGTTGAATCATTTCTTATAATTGTTTTTTTTTATTTTTATTTGAATTTCAATTTTTTATATTATGATTTGACCGTGAAGGAAGTTTTAACTAGAGACATATTGGCCACTCTTTTATTTTTTGACTTTTCTCCTTCAAATCTGACTTTTCCCTCAATTGACCATTTTTTTAATTCACTGACCTCTCTTTAATTATTAACTTCGCGTACATTCTTTCAATTGTTACCAGAGATACTTATCTTCCCTCCACATTTTTAATTCTTCCTGGTTCCTTTTTTTTCTTCTTTTTTTCGTCTTCTTTTTTCTTTTTTTTTCTTGTTCTTCTTTTTTTCTTTTTTTGGTTCTTTTTGTTCTTCCATTTTTGACCAATGTGAATAAGCTTGTTTTTTTCTCCGCATTTTTGTTGTTGATTAACTCACGACACGTAAATCAGTTTCAGAATAAATTTATACACTATAAAATCCGTAAAATGTTATATCGTCTATTTTAATATGGAATTTCAGAAAAATGGAAACAGCACGAAAGTTTATTTAGATTATACTTTTTTTATAAAATTCACTTATCTCCACTAATTTCCAGGAATGTTCGAGAATTTTCACGAAATATCACTATAGTTGTTTTATTATATTCGTTAACACAATTCACGTATTTTGTAGTTTCCAAATGAATATTAGAATTGTACAAAAGTCCTTTGTCTTTTTTGAGTTAAACATCCGGACCATTTATCTGTATTTCAATAATTTTGGAATTTTTATTAAATTTTTTTAAACTTATTAAGGCCATTTAGTTATTTTAAATATTTAGAATAAATTTTATCTACTTAGAATTCCTAAACTTATATTATTTTTTACCATAATTTTAAAAATTTTTAATTTTAATTTTTATCCACTTCATTTTATCACACAATATAATTTAAAAGGAACACTTATATATTTATTTATAATTAACAATTAAAAAATAATATTAATAAATACAATGAATTATATCTTTTTTTTTTTTACTTAGTTCAATTAAAATTTATTTAAATTTAGACTAATATTTAAATTAATTAATATAAATTGATTTAATATAACACGTTTCTTAAATTAAAAAGGGTGTAATTTAAATACATGTCATTAAAACCATATGTCTATGTTAAAAATAACAGAATAGCATTAAAAATAATTGATAAAAATGGTTAAAAAAAACTAGGATTAAAAAGATATTTCGCTGATAAATATTGTTTATCAAGGAAGGGAAAATCCCAATTTCAAAATCCTTTCTTAGGATAATTTGTCCGTTGAGCGGCCATGTTACACCCCTTAATTTTTGATTTTTAACTACTTCTAATTCGATCCAAAAGTTGTATTTACTTACAAGATATAGTGAATTTTTCAATAAATAATTATAAACAACTTTTGACGGAAAATAATAAACAAAAAGAAAAAAAAGTAGCTTATTCTGGAATTTTGGTTGTCGAAAGATAGGCAACGGCTGGTATGGTAATTTGTGTTTTATTCTAAAGAGTGCGTTATATTCCCTAATTTGTGTGATGTTGTTTAATAACGGACTATTTGATAATTGATATTTATAGAATTATTGTGAAATGTTTTTAATATAATCCGTTAAGGGTATAACGGCGTTACAACGCTCATGTAGATCTCTGCTGGAGGTGTATCTATTCGAATTTGATATGAGTTGGAAATATTTATTTTCTGAAACCGAAAGTTTCTTTAATGTCGTCAGACACTCGTTGCACCATGCAGGCCCCGCATATGTTAGGACCATCCTCAATATTCATGTGTATATTAATTTTTTTGTTTGTCCTACCCAGTTTACTACCCTTTGCTAAGTACACTTCTGGACAGAGCGTAAACCTTTCGGACGGTTTGATTAATATGGTTCAGAAATGTTAAACGTTTGTCCAAATGTACCCCCAAGATACTTGACACTCTGATTTGTTTGAATTTAGGCCCCATTTAACGAAATTGGCGTCAAGATCTTAGTATTCAAAAAACACTATCGCCTCCGTCTTCGCCGGGTTAACCTCAATCTTCCATCCGTCATCATACTCCGGCACACGTACCATGTGAGCCTTTAATAGCTGATTCTCCGTTTGAGAATTTTTCAAATATCTTAGTTGTATTAGAAATGAGCGAACATGGCCTATAGTTAGCAATTTCTAGACAATCTCCATCTTTATATATCGGTATGACAATACTTTCTTTAAAAACATTAGGAACTATTCCTGTAGCAAATATTTTATTAACAATATAAGCAAGAGGTGATACTATATATTTATTTGTATATTTGATTACCTTTGTTAATATTTTATCTTTCCCTGGGAAATAGTTATTTTCAGTTCATTAATTTTTAGAGTTATTTCATTTGTTGTAACTTCTTTTAGAAACATTGAAGAATTATTTACCTGTGTTTTTTATGTAAATTTTTAGTTTATTAGATTTTAGTTTATTCGTTTGAATATCAATATTTATCAAACATTCGTTAGCTGTATCAGCAATTTATTTATCTTCGTTAAGTATAACTCCTTCATTATTTCAAATTGTAATTTCTTCGTTTCCTCTATTTTTGCCTCCCATATTCTTAAATATTTCCCAGAATTACCCGCTTCTCTGATTTTTTTGTGAATAATAGTTACTTTTTGCTTTTTTCAGTAACGTGTCTAGTAAATTTCTATACCTTTTATACCTATTTTCTAAATCATTTTTATTTTTATACCATTCTTATTTTTCAATTTATTTCTATTATTGATAGATTCTACTAAACCAACCGTTATCCACGGCTTTAATTTATTTATTTTTTACATATTTTTATTACTTTGGTTGAATTTTCTACATGCATATTTAAAGTATTTATGAAACTATTTACCATTTCCTCAATATTTTCAGTATTATATATATTATTCCATTTGTCAGATTCTTATGAATTTTTTAGTTTATTATAATCTATTGCACTTCTTATAGATTGCTTATTACGTGAGTTTGTTTTGTCAATGTCTTTAATTGCTATTTTTACTAGCGTAGTTAAAATGGTCAGTTGTTATATTACTATGATTTATTCCAGATGATATATTACTTATATTTTTATTTTCCATTCTTTTTATAAATATATGGTCAAGACAAGCAAATGAAATTTTACCATATCTGGTGGGGATTATTAATATAAGACACAAAACCCACAGAAGCAAGAAGATTAATATAGTTATTAGAAATATGATGTTTACTAATAATAATATTTATATTTATATCTGATAACTATTTACAACATTTAAGATGCGTTATATACTTGCAAAAACTGGAAACACTTATACATGAACTGTCACTTAAGGCTGATCTAATTCAATCAAAATCGACAGGGCTTCTGGCATTAGTGTCGTATAGATAACATAGAACTTTAATCGTTTAAGGCAGATATCGAAACAATATAGAAAGAAAATATTGATATTAGACTCTAAATCGTGTAGATCCATTAATAATTTAAGCTGAAATTATCACAGTTTACTATATTCTCTTTGCTAACGAAAGTGCAACTTTACATGTAGAACTTACAATTGAATTTATAACAAATTAAAGCAAAAATACATGCCAAGAAAGTGGTATCTGCCTTAGAGTTAGATGTTACACAATTTCACCATTAAGATCATCCTTCTTTATTATGTTGTTTTAACCCTAAATTAAGAGTCCCTATGATGCCGTTATATAATCCTTTTCTACATTCCACCTATAGAAATAGCTCGGGAGTTCTTAAAAAAGTACTTTGCTCTTTAAGACATAGTTTACTCGCCTTATTCAAATTATCTCAATTTAGCGGGCCATAAATCCTGACACTTCAAAGAGCCGCGTGGGGTGCCATTAAAGAATGATGCATTCTTAATTTGAAAGAAATTAACTACCTATAATAAAACTTTATATTTGCGTAAGATTCTCTTTTATATAAAACAGGGTATTTTAGAAATCGCCGCCAAATTAGCAGCACAACCAACAAACAATCAAAATAGACCAACCTCAAGACGTCAATAATTACTTAATATCGTATTAATAATATACCATAAAGTCATAGGAGCACTTGTTTCTTACCTACGAGATGTCTTTAAGATCCACTGATCTTCTAAGTAATTGTGGCGAGTTGAAAATTAACTAAAACTTTGCAAAGAAATAATTTTTCCTCAAATTTTTCCCTTTTAATAAGACCTAATCGGATTCTGTTTTCACTTTGTCACACGCTGTATACTATGACTTGCATTTGTTTAAATTGTGAAACCGCTTTGGACAGAAGGTCAATGTATTTTATAAGTAAGTACTTGGGATAACAGTTATTTCTCAAAGTAATTGTTTCAAACCGGTTTCTTTTTCAGGATAATCTTAATTATTTTATTGTTTTAATGATAAATTAATTATGTGTATATTAAACAACCGTCCGCCTAAGCCAAGTAAGAGGAAAGAATTTTAATTTAATTTAATTTAATTGAAAGCCAATGTGAGAAATTTAGTATATAATTATCTTAATTATATACAACCATTGTCTTGCATTTTAAGATTCACCCGGTACATTTGAAAATATGCAAGTTGGTAGCATGTTAGTTTATACTAGAAATAGCCTTAGGAAAGAAAGCATTTATTGATAGTAAATATATTTCTATTTTTAAATAATTTATAGATATATTAATCGATTTTTTTAAATATTAATTCGTGACCGTTTTCAGTAATTTCTTTTTGAAAGTATAATTTTAAAATCATGATAAATCGATTCACAGCCTTATAATAATAAACATTTGTTTATATTAAATAACGCATGAAATTAGTTTATGAACGTTCCTCCGAGTCGTTCTTAAAATACGTTGGAATTCGCGCATCGCATTGGCTAAAACTGATCTAGGTGCGCATAAATCACATAATTGAATCATCACGATATTGGTAATAAAATCGCATACGTCGAGCAGAACAGTGAGTTCTCTGTTCTCTGATCCGCCATCAACAGGACAACAAGCGACAGCTCCAGGTACGCAATTCCAATTTACCTATTCAATCCGTATTTCCGATTGTCTCCGAATGCCTGTTAAGAATTATTCTTTCCGTAAATTGTCAATCATCTCCGAATGTCTGCTACTATTCGGGAGTTTTCGTAAATTCGGGTTATTTATTCAATTATGAACATCAGAAATATTCGGTTGTTATAATTGACGCAAAGATAGAATTCTGAAGCCTCGAATTTGGATAGAATTCTATATCAGTCATAGTTTCATTAGTAGTACCAGTGAGGTTCTATGGTCTCGACTTTGGACTTTACCAGGTACACACGAGACGGTACACGAGTGATGCTGAATTCACATGGATAAGTGATCACGCATCCGTGGCGACCAAAGACCAATAGCAAAGCAGCAAGATTATCACGGGCCTAATCTAACTGCATTGTTATTGGTTTGTGGTCGCCACGGATGCGTGATCACGTATCCATGTGAATTCCGCCTGAGGTTTTAAGGCCTCGATTTTGGATAGAATCTCACGAAGTGCCCCGGGAAGTGATGAATTGTCCGATCCGTCTGACACCCGTATTCACTAAACATAAGTTGTAAAGAAGATAAGCTCGAAGTCGATGTGATAACCTGTCGCTTTAACTTATAACTAGCTACCTAAAGTAAAATTCGTACATTTGCAGATACTCACGCATATCTCTGGTATAGAATAAAATAGAGTAAGTGTAGTTGGAATTCTAAATTTTATTTAAAATATAGGTAAGTAATAAATCTGGTTGTAAACTGAAAATCATTATCGGCTAGTAAGTTGTCCATTTCTACGACACGGACAACCATACAAATAGATTCCTGGACATACTGTATCTTCACTGTAGCTATCCCAGCTTCTATCATACCGGTGATTTGTCAGAATTCTCTTTACTGGAATTTTGTAGTATTGACGTAATCCTTTTATTATATTATAGTTCATTATGCTAGTTTTACAACACTCATTTTCTGTGCAGGAATGATGAACACTTATCCATATGCAAGTCTTTGAACTCTAAATGGATGGAAATTTATATTTATTCGTATTTAATATTTAATTGCGTATTATATCAGTTATAAATCATCAAAAAAGTTATAAATAAATATTACTTATTAATTGGGTCAAGTAACATTTTATTACTTTAACCACCTCTGAGACAAAATAACTTATTTTGCCTATTTTTGACTCTGATTTTGTTTAATTTTTCCACATTGAAAAATTTGTGGTACATTTCAGGTAAATTTGCTTATCACCAAATTCATCAACCCAAAGTTACTTACAGGAAGAAAATATCTTTTAAGTTTACTGTTCAAGTAACCATCTACCTTAAATAATTCACATTTTGTATGCTCACATATTCATTCTGATATAATTTTAAGTTTAAAATGTAGATATAGTTTCTTCAAACATCACTATTTTAAGTGCTCTTTTGTATTGGATATTTATTCAGTGGTAGCGCCATTAAGTTTAATAAGTAGGTTAACATTGTTTGTATGTGTTGTTTTAAAATGCATTAAATTAGTTATAAGGAGTGGTTATTATTTGAACATTAACCTTGCATCAGTCATAGTTGTATAGTATGAGAAATCGGTATAGTGACAGGACGTGCGGGGTAAGATGCTACATGAGGGCGGAAATCTCTAAAACATGACATCTTCCGTCTTTTACACAGCTTACATTAAAGCGAGGAAGATGAATGTTGTTTTTGTTGGCACGCAACCGAGGTGAAATTTCACTTACATTCTGTGATAGTTCAGGTCCGCACTTAATTTTGTTACCGACTTGTTTAGCATAACTATTTTATATGTTTATTTGGTGGTGTGTTTCTGAAAATAATTTAAGAAGGTTATCGAGTTGCAGTGAGTTGTGTAATATATGGTAAGTGTAATAGTATAAGTAATAATTATTTTATATCTGTTTATTTGCTGGTGTGTTTTTGAAAATAATTTAAGAAGGTTGTCGTATTTACTGTAAAAATGTTTCGACCGGGGGAGGCCTCAACATCTACATCTTATTGTGTTTGTGAAAATGAAAGTGACAGTGATTACAGTGATAAAGAAAATCAAAGTTCATCAGTGTTTTTAGTAAGAAAAAATCGGCTATATTTGAATGAGCAAGAGAAACAAATTTGCTTTATTGTTTACAATAATTTTTTGAAGCGACGAGCTAATGACCCTAATTTGTATGATTTATATGTACTAAGTGAAACAGCATGTCTGACTAACATTTCCCGTCCCACAATACACAAACTAGTGAAAGAAGGTGCCCTTCTAAGAAAACAACGATCCGACATCATTCAATCGAAAACTCTAGACCCATCGTTAGCAAAACGTACTGGTGGTAATATTGCTTCTTGACACGTGTCTCTTTCTATTGTTTTAATATCAAAAAAAAGTAAAAAAAAAACATCCACTTCTACCTTTTATTTTATTTTATTTATTGGACAAAAAATGACTCTAACCAAGATTTTAGTAGGTACGTCTGTTATGCCATGGGACTTTAGGTTTTTAAGCCAAACTGAATAATCTAGCAGGTCAAAAAGGCCTTTGAAAAATCTATTTGTTTGTGTTTGTTCGTAACTTCATCTCCTATGGTTTTAAAGAAAACAGATCTACTATTTCGACACTAGTAACTTTTTTGGACTTTGTTAATAAAAATTTTGATAATGGACAGAGAATGGCGGCACTATTTATTGATTTTTCCAAAGCATTTGCTGCGTAAACTATGATATTCTTTTAGATAATATTGAAAATCATGGCATACGTAGCGATGTAAAAATCTTCTAAAATCTTATCTAACTATCAGAAAAATTGTTAAAATCTGCTAAAATCTTATCTAACTATCAGAAAACAGTACATTGATGTTTTTAGTTCGCAATCAGAAACGCAATTAATTGATATTGGTATATCCCAAGGTAATGTTTTAGGGCCACTACTTTTTTCTCTTGGCATTAACGATTTAGACGACATAATTGAATTTTTCTGTGCATGTGCTGATGCTATCTCCATTGCTGCCAGTGACAAAAACTTAGATGTATTAATTGAAAAATTGAATACTGACTTAAATAATCTTAGCAGCTTTTTTATAAACCAAGAAAAGCTTTCTTTACAATTTCATCCTATAAAATCACATTACAATTCAAGCTTGCTTTTAAAAGTGAACGGAAAATCAATTGAACAAGTATCTACGTTTAAACTATTAGGTATTTTTATAGATACGTCATTAGATTGGAAATCTTACATTTCCCGTACAAAAATAAATGTGCAAGTAACTGTTTTCCGCTAAAGAGATTACGTCACATAACCAATATGAATACTGTAAAAGTATTCTATTCTTCTAATTTAGAGTCTAGACTGCGATATGATATCATATTCCGGGAAATTCACCTTCATCAAATTGTATGTCTATACTACATAAAAGAGCTATTCGTAGTATGTTTTACTTTAAATTATAGGGAGTCGTGTAAATCTACATACATCGAACAAAACATTTTAACATTGTCTTGTCTATGTATAATTGAAATCTTGAAATTTGTAAAAAAATCATTACTCGTGGTCCTGAGTGAGTGGTAAGTAAAATTAAAATTATGTAAATTAAAAATTGTTATTTTCGTCAACCTTAACCTGAAAGTGCAACTTCCTATTGAGAGTCGTGGAAAAATTATAGTATTCTATGTAATGGCTATTACTCATTCGGATGAATAACGATACTCACTATCGCCTCCGCACACTTCATCCTCATAAGTTTCAGCCATCATTATCTGCTCGTTGAATAATATATTATTTTCTATTTTTCTGTAAACAAAATGTTTATGGCAAATAAATTTGCCATCACTTAGCTTTAGATATAACATATTTGTTAGTTAACTTGCAGCCTCAGGCCTGGTTGAGGTTTAAATGAATTAAATACTGTGCTATTATTTTTAACCAAAGGTGCTTTTGTAATTTACCTGAAACATAATGTCACTCAATTATCTAATCTTTATTGTTACTGACTTCCGTAGGAGCAAACAAAACATATTTTAAGAGAAGACCTGACACTTTTACACCATAAACTATTCAAAATAACAATATATAACACATGTATGTATGGCATACTATTAGTAACACTTGAGCCCACGTATTTTGAAACTTAAAAGTTGCCTACCTTGTACAATTCTATACTTTACAGGATTAGTTAAACGTATTTTTTTTATTAAAATGTGTGTGGTATTTATAATCGCGTTTTTTATCGATAATAAATTTAGAATAATTATGTCTATAAGCCTTTGTAGAAGGTGGTAAACCAAGGAATTGCCTAGTATTATGGGATTTGTAATGAGTGTTCAAGACAACTGTTCAGAATGGAAATAACTTTGAAAACATAATTTATGTGATTTTTTAATGTTATCACATATACAGGATGGGATTACAAGAACATTAATTGCCCGTTCCATGATTACCCTTTAAGTATAATCAGTAGTCGAAATTCCCATGAAGATTCAACTATTATTTTAAAATTTCAGTGTTTCAGTTGTTACGAATAAATTGCATTGTCGCTACTTTTTTTAACATACAACGTACAAAATAGATGTTCGTACCTGATACAAATAAACAAAAACAACAAGGTATGATACTGGACGGTCTCATTTTCGTTCGGTTCTACGCATGACGTCACGTGGTTAGTATACGCCCACTTCAATCAAATAAGGTCTGCGATGAACAAGGCAAAATAATGTAAAGGTAAGATTCTTTTCTACTTTACATTACAAATATTTAACTAATAAACATGTAAATAAGAGGGTAGAATAATATACATTTAATAATACCCTTAATAAAAACGAAAATTTACCAGGCTTTTGATTTTGATTGATTTTACTAAGATAACGAAATTTTCAAAAAATAATTAAATAATGAAAGCTCTTTTTAAGCGCAATCTGAAAAACAAAAAATCCAATATGGCTGCCATAAGAAAAACAAACCTAACCTTGGATATTTCGAAAACAAAAGAATACGAACAGTTTCAACACCAAACTGTTAGTCTCCAAAAAATGTCCTAAAATGTAGAAGTCTAAAACCTATCTGAACAAGGATTACTTGGCTACAGCCAAAAAAGGGAAAACATAAAATTGTCGTTTTTCTTTGAAAAATTCTAAAAACGGTTTCAGTTAGCAGTGATTACTTAACTTTGGAATCACGAATTTGCTAAAGCTTTCCCATTTAACCGACGTTGTAGCTCTTACCGTTTCCGAGATTCCAATGGTGAGCATCGAATTTGGGACACACGATATTTAGATCCTAAACTGACTTGGGAAATTCATAGAGACCAACTGGCAAAGAAATTATCAAAGAATATTTTTATGTTGTAAGGAATTTATATCGGGCAGTAAGTCAGTAGTTTTAACAACTTACTACAGCCTCTTCCAGTCACATATGGTATACGGTATAATGATGGACTGGGACCACTCATCGTAAGCAAGGCAAATTTTTAAACTCCAGAGAAGAGCGGTAAGAATTACTTGTGGTTTATGATACACCGGAATTAAGTAAAGTTCAAGTTTGTTAAACTGAAAATTTTAACTTTAATGTCCTACTAGTCTGTTATTTTGCACTAATAATCCTATTTTGAGATACATTAAATGAGAAATAACGCCCTAGGGCGCTATGAATATCCACAACGCCCTAGAGAATTATGAAAATTCATAATGCCCTAGGGCGTTATAAATATAACGCAAAACATTTTCACTACAAAACAACACGGTGATGGCGTTATTCAAACAAAATTTGTTGCATAATTATGGCGTATACAAACAATTTTAATTATTACTCTCTCTTTTAAATGAAACCATCCTGATTATAATAGATGTCAAATAAATCAATCGTAAATGTCAAAGAGTTTTCGAAATAAATAACAGACTAATAGGCCAATAACCGTTGAAGGCCCCACGGGTGTTATAGGATAATGACGCCCTCGACCGACGTACATCGCCGACATCGGTGCGTTATTATCCTTATAATATGCTTGATACCTTAGTAACTATAACCTCATTATCTTTAGATGTCTGCTGCGGGTTAAACGTTGTGATATACATGAGAACTTCACAAGGCATAAAATGGATCACGCCGTTGATTATCATCGAGTCCCTACCAGTAAATTTTCTGCAAATTATTATGCTCCCATATTTTATAACAAACTTCCCGAACAATATGCCATTTATACAATTTAATTGATTTGTTAAAAATTTCCTTACTGAAAAGACGTTTTATACTTTGGATGAATTTTTAACTTTAAATTTTTAATTTCAGATAGTTAAGTAATGATGGTGCTACTGTTCCTTTCTTTTTATCTATTTCGTCATGTAATTGGTATTATTCTAAATAATATCTTTTTAATACTTTGTTATATCTACACCGTGTCTCAAGACCGTTTGTAAATTGGGCATGACTAGTAAGTGCGTCATTATGCAATAAAGTAATTTCGCACTAAATACGGAATTATGGTATTTTAAAAAGACCAATAACGTAAGGCGTGTCATGGGTTGTAATAAGTACAATAATTTTAAAATCGCCGTCCTTACGGAAGTCTGAGAAGCTCGAGGCGGGGCGAGGCTAGATAATATGTTATTCACGTATCCACCTGACTCGCTGACAAGGTTGGTGGGTCGGGCTGCGTGGGAATATGCGCATATGTACAAAATACATATTGCAGAAGCTCTTGAGACACGGTGTATATTTACTACTTGTACTGCGTAATTTTTTTACATAGTAAGCACTTTTATGTATTCAACATCAATAAATTATGTCTGTTTCTTATATCTAATTGTAAGAACTTGTGTATTTTGTATATAATTCAATCTGCTTATTTGAGAACATTAAGATTTAATTAAAGCAGTTAACATTTTTACAAGTAAAATATTCTGCAGTAACATATTAAGTGCATTAAAAATTATCGAAAATTCAGCCTATGAAAACGTGTTGCCTAGAAACTGCTTGAGTTAGTTTTGATGTGATTTGACAAAAAGTGCCCGAGACGCAGTCGAGGGTACTTTTTTCAGATTATTTTTAATGCACGAAATATATTTCCAGAATAGAACATAGAACAAGAAATATTTTTTAACAATTCAAATTATTACAATCATGGCTGGGTATACTTTTATTCCCGTCACAATTTTTAAGCGGATTTATTTAAAAATCGAATTTTAAAATTATTAGTTTTTATAAAAAGACCCAAAATATTTAAAAAGTAGGTAATTAATTATGTTCTTTTTTGCTTCTATAAGTCTGCTTTCTTCGCAAGAAAATAAAAAAGAAAGCAAAAATGTTCGATTTTTATATTGATTCAACTGACGTTTTAAGCTGTCATGCCCAGTGCAATTTTCGCTGTAATTTTATGTAAAATTTTCACTTGGAATGCTATTTTCGCTGAAAGTTTGTTCTTATTCGTCCAAAATTTCAAAATGTTGCTATTTCATTGGTTCTTATAATGTGAGAGAAATAGTCATATATTCTAGAGTAAGCCAGAATTTTGAGAGTGGGTTAAATAAAATTTACTTTTCAATCTTCTTCAATTTTATTTTTCTGCTCAGTGAAGCATCAGTCAATTCCTTATTTAGGTGCCGCTTTACACCCCACCCATGCACTCAACACCGCATTATTATAAATAACAATAAAAAAACACTCAGAAAATAGAAAAAACAATTTATAGGAGGTTAAAACAACTATCATCCGACGTTTACTGACCGCGTGACGCAAGCTGAAAAGCAAAGATGATGTAGATTCTGCGCAATATCAAATCTATAATTTATTGTATCATATATGAAGTGTAGAGAAGGAGGAACGTCTCTTATGGACGGTACGTTCAAAATGTGGTCTGAATTCTGTAAGGTATGAGATGTGGCGCTGATCGTATTATGGGATTGAGTCTGAAGTTAAACACTTAGTATATCTCTGAAACTAGCTTCAGATTCTATAAACTAACGAAAACATAATATTATGTAGGTGTTGAAAAGAATTATACAGCGTAAAAAAATAATAAAAATAGTAAAAACAAAATCACGTAGAATACCTCCTCTAAATCAGCGCCACCTATTCTTCCATCGAAAATCCGATCACATTTTTTAACACGGAGACGTTTCTCCTTCTCTACACTCCGTAGTATCATACATTTTATTTGAATCTTGATATGTCATAACTGTATGTGAAAATGGCATATCACTGTTGCCATCTAGCAATCTACTAAGGAACTAAAGTAAAGTATTCGAGCTATTACCACGCTCTCATAAAATTAACAGTTATAAGTACCTGATTTGTCAGAATAATCAAAGGTAAATAAAGACGACTGTTCACATTTATCCTTTTAACAACTGATTTTTGGCAGGCGAGTATGTTCCCGGATTCCAAGAGCCTTGCATGTAATTTATATTTCTAAGCACATTGCAAACCACAATTTTATCATAATAGTCTGTGTATGGCCGTTTTTTACCCTTGCACACGTCTGACATATTTTATTTTTAAACTAATATCAACAACAAAATACAACAAATTATCAACAATACAACAACATAAAATACATCATTGGGTAGATATTTATTTCGGCCGGTGGTGAAAACTTAATGATCACAGTTTTCATAATTATGGAAGAAGTCTTCTGGCTTTGGATTTGCAGTAAGTTTATAAATCATTAGAAGTAAATGTGTGTATATTATTAATATTATTATAGTAAAAGGAATATAACAGGATCGCAATGGTAAAAATATTTGTTGTGCGAAACAGCTTGTTTTCCCCAAAAGTTTAGAAGACCATGTTATTGGAGGTGTTTGTGCTTGCCACGGATCGTCTATTTGATTCACATCCTAAGGTCTACTAGCGAAGAAAATATTTGTTGCATGTTTAACCGTGTAATTTTGTGATTCTTAAAACCTCAATTTTTTTTGTATTAGTTTCAACTGGTGCATGGTTTTTGTAATTTTAGATATCTTGTCCTTGAACAAACAAAGTTATATTAATTTTCATTGTAAGTTTTCTTTTCATATTATTAGATTTTTAGCATACTAATTTCGTTTTCAAAGAATATTTTTGCTCTCTACCTAATTTCTTGAATTGGTTCTAAAAATTCGTCGTGACTAATTTACTTTGCTGAAACGAATTTCTCTGTTTACAATAAAAAAAAAATAGCTGATAATAAAATAAGCTGATAATAAAGATAAACACGTTGATAGTAGTATTATGAAACTTTTAATCACTTAATTATAAGTACTGTATGACACAATCTGTTTAATCTGTTCTCTTTTATTTACAGGTAAGTTCTATTCAACATAGAGGCAATTAGTGGTAAGGCACTTAAGTTATTAATCCCTACATTCAACATACCAACAACTCTTAATGAGTTTCTTTACCACTTTCCGTCCAATTTCTTTAATACACGTTGCCAAATGTATACATAGAGATGAAAAAATTCAATACCTAATAATATTAAATATTTTAATCTACGGGAAAATATCGATAGAGTGACAGACTGGCGCGTCCTTCTCAGGATTTAATACGGGCGGGGCCAAGTAAGGTCCAGTGGATTAGTAGATTGACTTGCATTGCCAACTTTCTAAAGACGTTAAATTTTGGGCTCTTTGAATTTGCGATGTGTTGCACGTTAATGATCCTTATCTCACGAAGGTTAAGTTAGGATTACCAATATGAACAAACCAGTATGAAAAACACTGATAAGCTTATCTCTATGTCGTTGATTGATCTTGCAGGGAATTTGCCACTTTAAAATTTTAATAATTAATTATATCATAATTTACGATTAATAAGTGGTCAGGGTGTAATTTATTTTAAACTAGAAACTTTTAATTTTGAAATAATTGATAATAAAAATAACAATACAAAGAATATAGCATTGGAAATTGTAGTTCACTAAAGTATAAAACACCGGTATTATTACTGTAAGATGTCATTATCTTCTCTTAAACCGGTAGACAATGTCTGGTACTTCTAAAAACATTACAAAATTTCATTTTTTACCTACCTATTACCGTTTGAGAGAACTTTCGAGCCAAAAATGTTCACAAGTAGATGTACATCAACAGAAAAACTAATATAGAATAAAAATAAATTAAATCCAATATGAAAATCTGTCCTCGTTTGAATATAACTTGTCATTGGCGTGTGGAATAAAAATTGTAAGGTGCACAAATTTTAAGATAATTTTACTAGCACAAAGAAAAATTGAAAGTTAATAGACTCTCTTGTTGAGGAATTACGTTTTAGCAAGGATAATATTAAATGTTTACAAAAAGGAATGTTAGGTATCTGAGATGTCAAATTTTCCCCAAAAGAAATTTTATTTGTGGAAAAACAATCAAATATAATCAGTAGAGCTGACAGAAATGTGTGGCGGCATATAGGCGTACGCATCATAATAAGCGTAATAAAAGAAATTAACTAGTAACAAACACAATAAGCTGTTACAATTTATAACAATGTATGCATAACTTACCCTATTAACTAGCTTGATGAACTAGTTCGACATCTATTGATGACGGGCATACGTAAAATAGTCTTTGAACGCACTTAACGGATCTAGGGTTGCACCATCAGTACCACCACAAATTTGTCTTAATCTGGTAACACTGGTGTCTTGCTTTAACACACGTGCGAACGTTTCTCTAACAGGCTCATTTTTTGCGTCACCTATAGAGTGTAGCAGTAGACTTACTTCGTCCACTATTTGCAGTGACTCCGCTAACGACAACGCACTGATTTGTAAGTTTTGTATGGCGTCATGTAGTCTTTTATAGATTTTGTGAATAGTTTTAAAAGTTGTTTCAACGGAAATATCTTCGAATTTTGTCTGGCTCTTCTTAACAGCTGCAGCCTCGTCAAGATTAAAATGTAGTGTCACAGTTTTTATTTGTTGTAAATATTCAGCATAATAAAAAGCTGCCTTCAACCATGTTCCCCAACGTGTAAGAATCGGCTGTGGTGGTTCGGGAATACACATTTGCTGTGAAATGCGCGAAGATGCTTAGGAGATTTATGGAACACTTTTTTTGTACTTGCTATTAATGCATCTATCTCTGGAAAACCTTGTCGAATAGTTTCTCCACAAGATGTAAAGCATGCACTTTACACGTAACATGTGCCAACCTACAACCGTGTTGTTGAAGAGAACGGCCTACCAAACGCATTGTAGCGGTACCATCGGTCACAAACATCAACACTTGACTTGTTGACAGATCAAATTTTTCTAACGTCTCCAGCACCATCTGCGTAATTGCTTTGCCAGTACACTCAGTTAGTCTTTTACTAGCTAGTAATAGTGGAAATGTCAGTTTAAGAGGGTCCAGTACACTTACTATAACATTTACAATAGAATTTTTTTTACGATCAGTCGTCTCAACACATAACCACAGTCATGTATTTTTTAGTGCACATTTGATCTTATACAATGTCCTCGCGTACAGTTGGTACATAGTTATGCAACGTTGCGCGACTTGGCAACGTCACCTGGGGATTGTATTTATTCCAGAACTCCCGATATGGTTGTTTATCGAGTATAGGCAGTGGAACATCACAGGCAATCAGCATTAACAGTAAATCGAACATAAACTGTGTTTTCGAAGGCACGCAATTTTTTTTAGTTTTATGCTGCACAGTATTTACGTGACGTCTACAATCATATTTATTCCAGCACATCAGGTCTGTCTCGCACAGCTTACAAATTATTGTAGCACCATTATAGAATAAATCCAAGAATTTGCTGATAAATTTATTCACTTTGTCAGCATATGGCGGTTTTTACCGTTGCACACGTTTGACATTTTATTTTTAAACTAATATCTACAATAAAATACAACAAATAACATTATCAACAATACAACAACATAAAATACAACGGAGAGGAATAAATGCGTGTGAACACTGCGATATACAACAATGGACTAGACTCGCGGCTCACTTTAATTTGTCCGCCAGCCGGTCATTGCCTCACCAGATATTTATCTATTTGCTGTTGCACCACTGAATAGCCGCACGACTTGCCAACTCTAATAATAAGTAACCTATTTTTAAACAATTTGGTGTAGTGCAATTAATTTTAGACTTTCGTGAGGATTCACTCTAGGCATGGATTTAATAAAGAAGAATACCTGTGTTTAAACTATTTAAACTGACTAATCTTAATTTATAACATAACAAAGGCATGCAACTGTAGCAAAATTGAATATAGGTAGTCGTGACACTGGTTGGTATAATTGATTTGTTCAGTAATAGTTCAGTAAAAATGACTCATTGGAGAAGAAGCAATTAATATTATTATTCAACGTTAACCCTTCTGATTCCCCTCGGAACGCCAATGACCAGCATCATCACATCATTTGTAGTTTTATCTCTTTCTAAGGTGTGTTAAACACCTATACGTGTGATTCCGCCGATAAGTTAGAATACTAGCCATGGGCAATCACTTGAACTCAGTAATAATGTTGTTTGATACAAAGGTTTATTATTATCATTATTGTTTTTAGAAGGATGTTAAAAATGAGAAACTAGGCTTGAAGATAGATATAACAGTAATTTGTTGGAGTCCGTAGCATTAACAATACCTAATGGACCAAAAATGTTTTTATAATTGCTTCTTTATATGATTATACTGTAGTTATATACACAAGAGGTTTCAACCTCTTGAGATATTCAATAACTGCTGCAATATTGAGAAAATCTTCATAGATATTTTAGAAAGTTTGTGCATCACATAACAAATTTTAAAACAGCCAAATTTCTAGATATCTATATCTTCCATTATGCAGAATAGTACTTCAAGCAACATTATTTTGTTGCTGCTATTGAATAGTAGTCAAAATTAAAAATGTTTTATTTACATCATTCCAATACAATAACTACATGTGTCAGACATCAATATTTCTGTACATAAGACTAGGTGAACTTAAAGAACGTTAAAAGGTTACCAGTTTCATTAGTTTACGTTGTCACTACATGTTTGGAATACCAGACGTATAAGACAAATTGGGCAAACATTAATGAGATTGAGTAGAAATCCAACAATAGAAAATGAAATAAATGTACTTGCATCCAACGCGATGGAGATATTTCTAACTACTTCTGTAAATTGCACTGGTTGTGTGTGCTTGTTGAGCAGAATCAGTTGATCCATAGCAATGCGTACTAAATATAGTAAATTAGGAGGCAAACTGAAAATGCTTCTCAAGTCTATGACCTCTAACACCGGTCATAGACATTTTAAATTCCTCCATTCAATTTGGTGCATTTTTTTCAAAATATTATTAGAACAGTAAATATGTAAAACCGATTCTAAAACGGGAAGTGATTTGGATAGCCTATGTCCATCAGAAGAGACCACGAAGCATGAGAGTCGATCATCATCGGTGCGGCAATTAAAAGAAAAAACATGCCGGATTTTGCAAAAGCGTACGCACCGACCCTTTGGTCATTGCCACAAGAACACCTCAGCTACAAGAAGTTATTGGTACTGACTGAAGAATGTACAGGCATATGTTTATCGGGAGAGAATACGAAGTATGAGGTCCATCATTATTAGTAAGGGGTTCTTGCAGTTGAAGACAATGACCAGAAGCATTAAAAGAAGAAGTCTTCTTTGCAATACAAGGCTAACACTAACGGTGATGTAGTTTTCCCGAACAACAGAACACTGCACTCCACTCTCATGGGTTTCTTCAACCAATTTGGCATCCTTTGGAAATGATAATTAATTAAAACCAAACTAAGAACTTTGTATTTTCTAGTATCTGATGATTGTCTTTAAAAGCATGCTGGGCAATTCTAAACGTATCTCATCTATTCTTCCATATTTGAGATGTATGACCATATGATCTTTAAATCTAGTTTCACTTAACCGCCTTGTTTGACCAGCATAATTTTAATTAAATTTGTTCTTTCGATTGCTTAAAATTTTTTATAATTTATTGCCATAAATATCACACATATATTTTCAAAAATCTTACCAAAACCGTGTATATTGGTATAAAATTTGAATGTTCGTGCAGTTTAAATTAATAAAGTGTGTCGTCCTTAAATTTACGTGCGCTAATAAGTATTTTCATCAAGGCCCTCAGGATAACAATATACTCAATTATCAGTTGAGAAAACTTGGTTATCTAACGTATTCAACTTAAAAAAGTATAAATTTGTTTCGCATTTTTTTCAACCACGCGTCTTTATAAAAGAAATAACTGCCACGAAATTTTGCAACAAAACTAAATCAAAATTGTTTTTAAATTTATTGTTACAAAACATATAAAAAATTTTGTTTCACCACTAAGTAGTAGAACGAAAGCGTGATAGGTTTTTCGTATAAATGCATCGAGAATGGGAGTCTGTAGAGTATATTTAACTCCGTACTGATTTTTTGAAATTTTATCAAACATTGCTACATCAGAATTAGGCTTTATATAATACATAAGTATTTCTACTATTAGTTCTCCAGAATTAACCGTTCATAATTTTTAAAATCGCCGAGTACTCCTTGCGTCAAAATTGTTTGGTTACAGACACAGAATTATTCGTATTACCAGAGTTACAGAACAATTAGCAATAACTTCTGAAATATGCATAGACAGCACCCTATATAACTTCATTAATTTTCCAAAATTTATATGCATTACAATTTGTTTAGTTTGCAACTAACGCAATTACTAGACGTTCCTATTATTTTACGAATCCTAGGAATGTCTGGCAGTCGCATGTTTATGCAAAGCTATTGATCTGAAATTAACTTGGCATTACCGGTGTTCAAATGACGAGGACAAATCTGACAATCACATTACTAGATTAGTAGTTGTATTAACTACTTTCGGCCTTCGAAAAGAGTAACAAGCTTTCCTTTCCAAAAACAAACAGTTTAATTTTAAATTTGTTAATCTAAATGAGTTAGTTGTCGAAGAAAGTTAATCAAAAAAATGGATCGGAATTATTAGAGGACAAACTCTATAGATGAAAAAATTTCAAATACCTTGTGTGTATTAAAAACTGTATTTTAAATACTTATCCGAAAAAAAGATCTGTATATCCAAATATTCTACACAAGTATCTTGTAGTTATTTGCAGTTATATTGCATATTGAAAAGTATCATAGGATACTTTCAGAATATTTCAAATACTTTTCATTATCTTACAATTAGATGTGTACAAGAACTGATTAAATACTGAAAAATATCTTAAATGCTCAAAATATTTAATCGATAATCATACAAAATATTACTACAAATTATTTGTATTTTATAAAGTTTTAAGTATTAATTATTAACAGTCCCACAATTTTTTTCTGTTTAATATTTGTAAATCTGAGCTCAGTAAATTTACACCTAGAGGCGTTCCATTTTTTATGTTAGACACATCCCCTAAGCCTAATCTACGTAGACTAATTGTAAGACGCAGAAACATTTAATTCCAACAAGATGGTGCTACCATGGTTTGGAGATCTGCCATGGCCGTTAAGATTCCCCGATCTGACTGCGCCAGATTTCTTGCTTCTGGTGTATCTCAAGCAAGAAGTCTTCGCAAGTCGCCCACTAGCAGTTTAAGATTTCATAGACGCAATTCGAGCTTGTGATTAATTGTGCAAGTTTGATAAAGTACTGTATAATTTCAGAAGCAGGTTTGAACAATGCATCGCAGCTGATGGGAACACTTGATGACGTTATTTTTAGGAATTAAAATTCCATGTAATATAATTCTCGTTAATCGCAAATTTGTTTCATTTCACTATTTTTTGCTCTTAAATGAATGTTTGAAGGTAGGTGGATAATACATATTCATCGTATCGTTGAAAATTAAGGTTCATTTAAGTTAAATCTTTATTGATAATTATTAATATCATAACATTACAACAACTTCACAATAACTTAGTAGCACATAATAATACGTTAGTTACAATATATAATACGTTAGTTACCATATCATAATACCCTAGATACGAATTATATTTTATGGCTATTATTTATGAACATTGACGTGAATATTTTGACAGTTTTCAAATTTGATAGATACACCTGATACACCATTATTGTCCAAAATGATGGGCATGTCCACTGAATCTTGCCTAGCAACATTCTTTTTCAGTTCGATGGACTCTTTAGTACATGATACAGTGTTTACAGAAACGTCTTCAACTTTAATTTTTCACGCAATGGAAACCTTACTCAAGTTATCTTCTATATACACTCTTGCAACATTGCTCGATTCCCAAGCACCAAGTTCTTGTAAATCTAATATGTCTCCACCAACATTAACAAGAAAAGTTGCTGAAGATCTTCTAATACAATGACCAGTATACATAGTTGGATTTTCAAGTTTGAGATACATAGCAATATTCTCAGGTATTTTAAAAAAGAAATGTATACCACAAGGCTGAACGGTGCATTTTCCGTTTCTATATGAACGTTTCTATACGAACAATCTTCTATGCGGAGTATGAGTTGGACGTAATGCTATATATTTTTTTAAATAAAGTTACAGGATTAACGTCTCCGTCAGATATCACCGCAAAAACCTTTTCTTCTGGGTTTTTGAGTCAAGAATTGTGATTACTAGCTTGCTCTCTAGAATTTCAACATTTTCCATGGACATTTTCGTTAATTCATTGGTTCTACATGCTCCGCCAATTTCAGTCAAAAAAGCTACTTTTTATCATTAAAAATGTCTCGTCTGGGGCAGTACAAACAAATTCACTAACCTGCTCTTTCGTGAATACTTTCAATTTTTTAGCTCTATATCCCACATTATTTTTCTTAATGAATCAAAGCTCCATACTTGTCGACTTCCACTCTTTCCTTCAACTCCAAATAAGCTCGTAACATAGAATATTTAGGCCACAAAGATGACGGGGAGTATTGATTTCAGAGTTTCACGAAATAAGCAAGTATTACCGTTTCTCCAGCACCTTGAACCTGTTCTCTATCTCGCCACTCACAAAACTGAAGATATTTTTTTTCGTAATAGATTTTTGAATTATCCGGAAGCATATCTAATCTTACAGTGTTAGCAGCAGTAAGTATATTTTCAGGAATATCAATACCTTCCATGATTTCGCCAAAGTTTGTCGTTATTAAGACTTTTAATTTTTATGGCACGCTAAAATGACAACCAAAGTTGTTGATTCTTTCACGTCATCGTTGTCAATGATACGATAAAGCTTTGAATGTAACTCGATTATTATGTGATTTAAACCATCTCGTACGTTGCCAGGCAACGTCCTCGATTATTATAAATCACATAATCACAATAATCTCGTTATATTAATAGCTATAAAGAATCCATTATAACTGCAATTTATAATTTCTATTAAATAATGAAGTGCAGACCTGACAATCCATTTCAAAAGAAAGAAAATGCTAAATCGTGTTGTGGAGCGTCTAAAATATCCAGATAAATAATAAAACATGGTGGTAAGGTTTTTTTAAATTTCAAATCTCATATCAAATTAGTCCATGATACCAGTGCGAAAAGTGCGTAGTCTCGACTTTCTGTCCGATCTTTGTTAGTGGTTGAGGGGGAAGGGTTGATCTCGAGGCGCATTTTTTGTGGTCAGGTATGGCGCCCAGGTCCAACAAGAAAACGCCATGATGTTTTGTGGCCACTTTCTTTTGAAAATCGAGATATTGCTTAAACGTGGTTTCTATGAAGTTAAGATAAATTTTTTTTGGTCACTGAAAGAGTTAAAATGTAAAAATATGTTTTGCAAAGTAAGCTGTATTGCGAAGAAGGTGTAATATCAAAACCATTGGTCCAAAATAGTTTTGTTTAATCTAAAAATGTTTGTATGGCTCTTCAATGAAACTTTTTGCACATTAAAGCATTTTTTTATGTAATCGCTTGCGTATTTAAAGCAAATTACAGCCATAAATTTGGTTATTTTGAAAATTTGTTTGTTAAAAACGGATAAAATATGGGGGTGAATGAAGAGGTGAATGCGGTAAAGTGGCTACATAAAAAATGCTTTAATGTGTAAAACTTTTCATTCAAGAGCCATACAAACATTTCTAGACCAAAAAAAACCTTTTTAGATTGGCATTGTTCTGATATTATACCCTCTTGGAAAAAACAGCTTACTTTGCAAAACATTTTTGCATCTGAACCGTTTCGGTGGCCAAGAGAATGCTGTTAATGGTACCTCAACTTCATAAAAATCATGTTTAAGCAATATCTCGATTTTCGAAAGAAAGTGGCTACAAAAATCATAGCGACGGGAGCCGTTTCTTCGGATTTCCGGAAGTTGGACCTGAGCACCATACCTAACCACAAAAAACGCTGTTAAGTGTATTATTGGATTTTTTTAGGATATCTTGAAACATGTGTCGAATGGACAGCCAAAAGTGAAATTAAAAATCCGATGTGAAATTTTAATTTGAATTTAACAAGTCACATGACCGCCTCAATGTCCCGAGCTATGACCCCTAGTGCAACCCTTTGCCTCCTCAACCTACTGACAAGGAGCGGGCAGAAAGTCGAGACCACGAACTTTTGCACTGGTATCATGGACTAAATTCGTCATGCCGAGCTGAAGTAAAGAAAATTGCAAAAAATGACAATAAAATAAGTATATAAACAAGTATTTTATCAAAAATAACGCTCCAATTTTAAGAAATTAAAGAAACTGTAGAAACAAGTTAAATGAGTTACATTATAAAAAAGAAAACAAAAAAACAAATGTTTTAGCACTTTGCTGCAACAAAATGACAAATTTAATGAAAATGCAATCTGATTTCATTAGAGAATTGAAAGCGCATCAGACAGAAGCGCCTGAAAATTGATAAAATTTCGTTCAATTTCCTCACAAGTCGGTTGAGGAAAATAAAAATATGTCGGTGTATCGTTAAACGTTAAACGGTATCATATTTTTTTTTGTGGAACGAGGTCTTCGCGCGACAGCTTTATCGTTCCTCTTTTGGCTTCTGCATCGTTCGTTTTAAGCATTTTTTTGCTTTACCGTAGTCAATATGAACTTGTTTTTTCTTATTGGTTTTTTTCTCTATTTAATTTATATAAACACAATTTACTGTGTTGATGTATTTATTGCCACTTAAATATTAAAAAAGACACATCTGGCATCTCAATTTCGGGACTAATATTTTATCGCTTTTATGTTTAATATTGTGACATTAATTTGAATAAAATATTTTTTATTTATTTTCTTGGCTCACAAACGTTTTTTTAAGTTAATTGTAAATATTTATGATTATATTGAAACGCTTGATTTATAAGCTGGCGTAAGAGATAAATAACTTTTAGAAATTTCCTGCCAAAAGTTATTTTGGATTTTTTATTTTAATTATTCTCTTTGATGAAGGTCTGAATAATCCAGTAGGTTTTTTTAAGCTCGACCTCGCCAATTAAATAACTTGGACGTTGGTCAAATATTTCGATACTAAGATATCTGGAACAGTGAATCTTTCAAGTCATCAGTAACAACAAATATATGTATTTTGAAAAATATGTCGTATCTGTGTTGTGCACACATGGAGAATACACACAGTTTTTAATTTCATATGTGAATTTAACTGACGCGAAACGAATTTAGGAACAAAGTTGTCAATAGCATTGGCTTTTGTATCAAACATTGCAAAAATATCATCCACATACCTAAGCTAGACCCTGAGGGAATACTCGAGTTCTCCTTTTGCTTCTGTTTCGAGTATGTTCATGAAGAGACTAGTCATGAATGAATGGTGACGAAGAATTACCCATTGCTGTCTCTTCATGTTTCAAAAAATGATCATTGAGTCGAAAGCAATTTTGTTGCATGCAAAGTTTAGTGAGTTGATATACAGGGTGGTCCGAAGTGTACCTGACAAACTTCGACACGTGATAGAGGGACTTAAAATAAGCCGAAAAGTTCCTGTCAACTTACATCCTTAGGGGATTGCTAACAAAGATACAGGATGTTAAAGTTTTGTGAAAAACAAACAATTTTTTTAATAACTCTAAAATTACGAAAGCTATCGACTTGAAGTTTTAGGAACGGTGATGATTTTTAAGTCTCTATTGTTTCATAAAATCTTATCTTTGTACTGCCTCCAGTGGCGTCGCCAGAGGGTGGGGGAGATGAATTTTTTCGCCGAAACTATGTTACGACACTGTTTTGTGCAGTTGATTTTGAGATTGTTCGATTCAGTGTTCAATTTGGAAGAAAGAAGGTATCTTTTAGTTTTTTTCGTACAACGCTTACTTTTCGAGTAAAACGGCTATTTCTGTTTTCTCTACTAAAACAGTAAAACCTTTCCTACATTAATGATAAAATTAATAATCCTAGTTGCCTTTGGTAAACAATGAAACAGTGTTGTCAGTCAATGTTTGACCTGTCAAAACTAGTGTTAGTGTTGTGTACCAAGCTACAAGAAGCCAAGATTGTTCAGCAATGAAGAGTATGCTGATATTCATTTTATTTATGGGTTTAGTGATGGCAATGCTCAACAGACAGTTCGAGAATACCGAAGGAGGTATCCAAATAGGAGACGACCAAATGTTCAAGTTTTCACAGACGCTAATTATCCTGAGAGATGGATAGATCGTGTGGGAAACAATTATAACGCCCAGGAGAATATTTTAAGAGGTCCGGTGGCCTGGCCACCAAGATCACCTGACCTCACGTCTTTAGACTTTTATATGTGGGGTTATTTAAAAGAAAAAGTTTATGCTACACCGGTGACAACGCGAGATCAGCTACTTGAGCGTATCCAACAAGCTTGCAACGAGATGAGGGAAAATCATCATCAAGTATCCGCCGCTGTCAATTCCACAATTCAGAGGTGTCACAAATGTATTGAAGTGAATGGGCTCCAATTTGAGCAACTTCTTTAATTTCCTGTGTTTCACTGTTTGGTAATGAGTTTTATTTATGTTCTTAGTTTTTACATAAATTCTGTAATTTATGAAATAAATGATAAACTTTCAATAAAGTTTAGTCATGAAAATGCTTTTTACTATTTTACTCGAAAAGTAAGTGTTGTACGAAAAAACTAAAAAATACCTTCTTTCTTCCAAATTGAACACTGAATCGAACAATCTCAAAATCAACTGCACAAAACAGTGGCGTAACATAGTTTCGGCGAAAAATTCATCTCCCCCACCCTCTGGCGGCGCCACTGGAGGCAGTACAAAGATAAGATTTTATGAAACAATAGAGACTTAAAAATCATCACCGCCCCTAAAACTTCAAGTCGATAGCTTTCGTAATTTTAGAGTTATTAAAAAAATTGTTTGTTTTTCACAAAACTTTAACATCCTGTATCTTTGTTAGCAATCCCCTAAGGATGTAAGTTGACAGGAACTTTTCGGCTTATTTTAAGTCCCTCTATCATGTGTCGAATTTTGTCAGGTAAACTTCGGACCACCCTGTATATTAGTAATCATTTTTGGCAATGGATTTCTAGAGGCCATTTTTATAGAGGCCATTACTAATCAGGCTGTCCTCACTTTAATAATAGGCCTGTTTATCCAAAATTACAACTTTATTATCTAATCATCTTTTAAGTAAAAACAATTTTTTCACGTACCTAAGAGTTTGATAATTTTGCTGTCCTTTGTGGATTCTGACTTTCATTTACTTTAGTGACAAGATTTAATTCCTGTAAGCTCTCTGGCAAATCCTTTAGAGGAATCAGAAAGATATTGAATTGAACTTTCTGGTGAATTCACAAGAAACAAAAAAAATTATTTCTAAAAGTTTAGAATAAGTGTTATCCTCATTTTATATTCTAATTAAAAAATATGTAATAATCATCTGACTGACTCTATCCCGTCTTACGAAAAGCTATTTCGCTCGTTTAGTGAGTGCTCTTGTATGTTATTTATGTTTCTTTTATGTTTTTTATTCGATAAATAATTTATTTTGTTATCCGTCATCAGCTCATATCCCTTTAAGTTACAACACGCCCATCTTAAATCAGTGGACCGTCTGACCCCATCATTAATTTCGACAGGCTTCCAACAAAGTATAAAAAATCCCGCAGAACAACTTATTAAATTCCTTTATACAATATTTTTCGTAAGTCATCTCTAAACGGAAGTCTTTAAACGGTTATCCTGCTAACTCTACCATAAAAAAAGCCCTATCTAAAAACTTCACACGGCCTTTTCAAGCTGGCGTTCATCTATTGTTATATGCCCCGATGACGATGCTTTTGTTCTTGTTTTGTGATTTGTCCATCGCCAGGGGCGTGTGGTCGGTGAGAATAAAGGTACCCCTATTTATTTTTCGTAGCTTATTCGTTAGTCCGTTACCATTTCGTTCGCTAACAGCATACGGATTATGTTAGGAAAATCTATTTTGTAAATTTGAAAAGAATTTAATTATAAACATAACAATTTTTCTCTCAAATTTTTTTGGATATAAGCCACCATTTTACAAGTTGTTTTAAGGATGTTATTAAATATATCTCGTCGCCAAAAGAATCGGTCAGAAGTTTTTTTTTATTACAAATATGCGTCAAACCAAGATATGTAAAAGGTCATGAGATTAAAAACTATATCGTGCGTTTCAATATTTATCTACAATTTAAGTTTTATGAAATTTCACTGATTTATTTTATTATGTAGCTTTCACTTTATGAAAGAGCAGACTATATGAAATTGGCCTTCTGTCACATCCATACTATTTTTGCACTCTGGAATTTCCAAGCTTTTAAATGCATCCAGCTGTTTACTATTTGTTACATTTCTAATTAATCATAAATTACTACTATATATTTATTTGTGGTTGTTCTCAAACGCATGTTAGGCAACACTAAACTTATCTACCATATTTGAGTTGAGCCATATGTTCCTTGAATCTAGTTTGATTTGATCGTCTAGTTTGTCAAACATACTTTTGATTATAGTTAGATATTTGGTTTCTAAAATTCTGCAAACGTTGTTCAGTTTTTTTTAATTTTGTTCAAGCTAAAATTCCAAAATTTTCACGCAGGTTGCTATAGGTGCCCGCGTGTGCGATGCTTGGACGATGCTCTCATACCAGAGTCATCCAAGTGGAAGCCACAAAGGTGCGACTGGCTCCCTGTCAGTGGTTTTCCTTTAGTGTCTTTTTTGAGTTTTGTCCATCATTTTAACTCAGCTACACCGTGCTGATGAAGACCAATTAGTCAGAAACACGTGTCCACGGTTTGCATCTTTCTGCCATTTGCAACTTTTGCATTTTCCACCGTTCCATGTTGTTTTTTGCGGGCGTTCCCGGTTTGTTTTTTTATAAAAAAAAAAAAAAAAAAAAAAAAAAAAAAAAAAAAAAAAAAAAAAAAAAAAAAAAAAAAAAAAAAAAAAAAAAAAAAAAAAAAAAAAATATATATATATATATATATATATATATATATATATATATATATATATATATATATATATATATATATATATATATATATATATATATATATATATATATATATATATATATATATATATATATATATATATATATATATATATATATATATATATATATATATATATATATATATATATATATAAAAAATAAAAAAAAAAAAAAAAAAAAAAATATAAAAAAATATATATATATATATATATTTTTTTTTTTTTTTTTTTTTTTTTTTTTTTTTTTTTTTTTTTTTTTTTTTTTTTTTTTTTTTTTTTTTTTTTTTTTTTTTTTTTTTTTTTTTTTTTTTTTTTTGTGGTTTTTGGTTTTCGCGGGTGGTGAATGTTAAATCCGTTTTCCGGGTATACTCCCGCGTAGGTGATAGGCCCCGAGAGGGACCGTGGTTGTCTGAACGACGTTTCGGCAGAATCTCATCTGCCATCTTCAGGTTCTAACAGATAACTGCTTACTGCGGCTTCTGGTAACTCGAACTGAAATGACGTTTTCTGGATCTGGCAGTTCTTTATATACTCTACCTATGTTACGCTCTGTTGCTCTCGACACACTCCGGGCGTCATGGTCTGCTGCACCCATCTCCTGATTTCGAGAGCGGCTTCGTGTAATCGGTCCTATTCGGGCGCGCATGCGTGTGTCTGTGCTTATGTCACGGTCTGTCGCACCCATCTCCTGATTTCGAGCGCGACTCCGTGTACTTGGTCCTATTAGATTAGCTCTGGTTGGTTCCTCTTCGTGTGTTCGTTGCGTTATGT
Source organism: Rhamnusium bicolor (assembly GCA_029963845.1). Lineage (NCBI taxonomy): Eukaryota > Metazoa > Arthropoda > Insecta > Coleoptera > Cerambycidae > Rhamnusium > Rhamnusium bicolor. The sequence continues at coordinate 36,601 of JANEYF010001449.1, read as the reverse complement.
TTCTTGCTTCCTCATGGACAGCAGCATGCAATACCAGAGCAGGCTTCCATGTGGTAGGTAGTCTTTGGGTGTCATCTCGTGTATTTAGATTGTGTGGTCTTTTCTCTATTTCTATGGCCTCTCTGATGATTCTTGACTTGTAATGCTCGATATTGGCTAGTGTTTTTGTTTTGTCGAAATCAATCCTATGTCCTGTAGTTTTGACATGTTGAGCTAAAGATGATGTTCTCTCGTCTTTTCTAACAGCGTTTATGTGTTCTTCGCGTCTTGCACTTATTTTTCTGTTGGTCTGTCCTATGTATGATTTGTTGCAATCTTGGCAAGGTATTTCATATACTCCTTGACTTTCTAGAGCAATTTTGGTCTTTGGAGATTCTGCCGAAACGTCGTTCAGACAACCACGGTCCCTCTCGGGGCCTATCACCTACGCGGGAGTATACCCGGAAAACGGATTTAACATATATATATATATATATATATATATATATATATATATATATATATATATATATATATATATATATATATATATATATATATATATATATATATATATATATATATATATATATATATATATATATATATATATATATATATGTATATATTTTAACATATTATGCAATTAGCTAAAAATTTTAGTATACGTCCATGGTGATATGATGTGTAACCGACACCGGGATATCGTTTATCGAAGAGAATAATCGTTTACCACTAATAAATTTTAACGTTGTTTATTCCAGCATGCGAAAATTCAAAGATTATATTGATAGTTGTCACCACAGTGATGAATCTCAGCAGAATGCGTGATTGACACTTGGTTTTCTTACAAGGGTTCATTTCTTCAAGCTTATTTTATTTGTGCACATTGTGTAATGGCGATAGCGTGTCATTATTGAATTCTTCATCACTTGGGCTCTGTATTGTTCAATTATAGAAATGAAACCCGTTGCTCTAGATAGATGGTTTTTTTTCCTATTTCTTAGTCGGAAATTTAATTTCCTTTGAGTGTTTTTTATAGTATATTGTTCTGTTTTTACGTAATGTCTCTATTTTTAAAATAAGGTAGTAAAGGGGGAATAATGGCTTTATTATTCCCATTCTTTGAGAAGTATTTATTAAGTTAATGGGATTCTCTACATTTGACAAAATGGAAATATATAAAATGTATTGCTTATATTCTTTCGTTTCTTAATATTGAAAACATAGTTTCCTTCTTCCGGTTATATAAAGCTTTTTGTTATTTTTAATGATCCCTGAAAGAACTCCCGTAGTAAGAACAATTTTTCATAAATGCCATATTTGATGTTCTTACATCAACCTAAAATTATTTAGTAAGTACTGAATTATTAATGATGGAAAGGACGTTGAAAAATAAGCAGATATAGATATATTACAGAAATATGTTAGTATCAACGCAGATGTCTCTGCCTCTTATTAATTTTCCAAACAGATAAATGCGTGAACGAAAATTTAATTTTCCGATCAAACAGAATGCATGAACTTTGACCCTTTTATTCAAAGCAGTGCGGCTCTCATGCGTATCTGGTCTCTGAGTAGGCACTTGATTCAATTTTCCGTAATGTAGAATTGTACTGTTAAGATAGTATTTCATTGCGACCGAAAAACTAATAAAAATAGCAATGCCACGGCGTGCCGGTTTAAGATTTGCATCTGACATTTTTAAGCATGTAAACAAATATTAATATTTAAAGTGTAATGGCACATTACAGTGTGCAATGAAACGCTGATATTGGCCCTTCTACCATAACTGAAAAAGACATATAAAATCTGCAACACACGAAATAAAAAAAAAACTGAGTTTTTTTATGCAACATTTTTATGCGACTTTATATTTATGTGTTCTGTATGTAATATTACACTACATAAGTATATTGAAGAAAGTACAGATTAGAGCATTTTGGAAAAAATATGTACTTAACTGGAATTTACTGTCAAGAGGAACAGCTGATCGTAACTGAACCATATAAAAAAGATAATAAAAACAAACGTAAAAGTGTATTAAAAAATAGACAAATTTGGATAACAGTGGACGAGACGACGAATCAAAAAGGAAATCATCTGACAAATGTTTTAGCACACGTTTTAAACCCAGGGAGGCCTACGTTACCATATTTAGGTACCTTCTCGTAAAAGATTACAGAGTGTCAGTGCAGAAACTGTACAAGAACGCTTGACATAATAGAGGTGTAGATGGTTCTCAGTCATGGATTAGTCACTAATGCAGCACGATATATGGTTAAAGCTGAAGAATAGTTTAAAAGTATATACCCATATTTAATACACGTAACTTGCTTTGCTCGTACGCTTTTTTTGCTAACCGAAGTAATTCGATGAAATTATCCCGAAGTTGATGCATTAATTGCAAATACCTGCCAAACAAATATTAGTGAAAGCCTCTAAATGGTTGCAAGTTTTAAGTGAGTTTGTCCTGACACAACTTCCAACGCAACCTATTTTAATACGTTGAGGGACATGGCTAGAAGCAGTTAGATACTACCACTGTGGTGAACCTCCCGTCAATGCCACCATTGTGGTGAACCTCCCGTCAATGCCACCATTGTGGTGAACTATCACTATCACCATTGTAATTAAATGTTTGTTTCTTAATCCCACCTGTGCCATTATTATATTAAAATTAATCAATATCCCTCAAGATAAAGGATAAGGGTTGCTGCCACCACCCCCTGAGACTGCAAGAAGAACAGACACTAGTAGCTCAGCTCTTTCAAAGGCTAGATCCGTAGCCTTAGGAATGTCTAGGTTTCATAAAATAATACGTATAATAAAAGAAAAATCAGAATTACCCACACATCACAATAACTTTTCCAATACCTAATACTAATAACCCTTTATAAAAAATGATAAAATAAACTCCTCTTGAAGAGTAAGAAAGCACTCAATACTCTGTAAAAAGATTTCTCTAGCCACAAGTTACAAAAATAGTTTGTTCTCACCAAATTCTGCCATCTCTACCATTGGCACACACATAAATTACACAGGCCTGCAAAATAAAACTTATGGTGGGGGGTTTCTATATTTTAATGTAATTCTGTATGACTGTTTCATGCCGAATTCAAAAATGACGTGCATTTTGCTCTATCACGCAAGGTTTTTTTCACAAAGTAAAAATACATGAACGGTTTTCTAATAAAATGTATTAAAGTAATGCATTACAGTAAAATACTTCTCATTTTTAATTACAAAATTTAAATCAAAATTTACAAGTACCTACAAGAAAATAATATTATAAAAAAAGTTGTTAACATTTTTACATGTCTCTGCGAATGAAAACGCTTTCTTTTACTTTCAAATTAACGCTTAGTTGAAGCCCGTTTATGTGAAGTTTCACCTTCAGAAGATTCTCTCTTTTTAACACCAACAATAGTCAGCCATCATGGCGACGTTCCATCTTCCTTGATATCTCATCTCCATCTGTTTAATGTCCTGGTGAAACCTTTCACTTGTTCTTCACTCACCGCCCCGAGATTTTCTGGAAAATAGTCAAGATGGGAATAAAGAACATGAAGTTTCAAACTCATATTGCACCCCAATGTTTTATAATTTTCTAACATATCGTTGACTATATTCTTGAAATCAGGATCTCTGTTATTACCTAAGAACTTTTGAACTACATTTTTGAAACCAACCCATGCCAGCCTTTTCTTTATCATTCATTGCTGAGTCAAACAATCTGTCTTTCATTAACTCTCTTATTTGTGGCCCAACAAAAATACCTTCCTTAAGCTTGGCTTCTGATAAACTAGGAAACTTTGAACATAAATACTTGAAGCAGTTACAGTTTTTGTCGAGAGCTTTAACAAATTGCTTCATTAGCCCCAACTTAATGTGTAACGGAGGCAGACGAACTTTTTTCGGATCGTCCAAACTTTCTTGAACAATATTTTTTGAACCAGGTACTAAATTAATTCTACGTGGCCATTCTTTCTTTTGCCAATGTTCACTTCGTGCTCTACTGTCCCATTCGCATAAGAAACAGGGCATTTTAGTATAGCCAGACTGTTGGCCTAAGATCATACCTAAGATTTTAAAATCTCCACATAACATCCAGTTGTGGTCTGCATATTTCACCTTTTCAAGTAGGAGTTTCAAATCTTCATATCTTTCTTTTAAATGAACACAGTGTGCAACCGGGACTGATATATTACCATTATGCAACAATACACCCTTTAAACTCCTTTTAGATGAGTCTATGAACAACCTCCAGTCATTTGGTTAATAAATGGATGCTCCTAACTTGCTAACCAATCCTGGAATATCATAGCAATAAACAAGGGATCCCTCTTGATCAAAGTATTCTAAAAATTCAGTTTCACGTTTTCTATACCATGAGAACTTCGTTCTTGGAAGAAGTAAATTCTTTTCATTCAGTCTAGATCCCAAAAGTTCAGCAGACTCTTTTGAAAGTCCTATGTCACGAATTAAATCGTTTAGTTCATTCTGAGTAAAAAGCTGAGGCTGAATACTTTGTAATGAATGAAAAGTCTTTATCCGAATCTTCAATTTCCTAATTGCGAATCAGAATCAGACAACAAAAGAGTATAATTCTCTGGTACATCAGGTACAGGTACACCTGGCCCATGCGCTACTGGCCTTATTGCTGATGGAAAGTTCGGATAAAATATTTTTTTCTTATTTTTAGTATTAATGCCACTTGCGTCACACAAGCAAAAGTAACAATCTTCTGCATGATTGCTGGGTTCCAGCCACACCATTGGTATGCCGAAAGTTAAGGATTTCTTTTTATTTTGAGTCCACTTCCCGTAACGATTCAACACATGTATGACAAGCTCTGTGTGGCGCCCATGTTTTGTCTTGGTCTCCAAGCTTTAAACCAAAGTACGCATGATAACTTCTTTTCACGAATTCCGTAATATTTCTTTCTCTTTTTTTTAACTGTATATGAACCACAAATGTAACAAAACACATCGGCGCTGTTTTTACAATGACTTGACGAATTTTTAATAACTTTATCAGTATCACGCTATTATATACTGTAAGCACACGTTCAACCACAGTTAACTTACTACTGACTGCTGTATGTGCTTTTCATGTGTATATTCTGGTTCTAACTAGAAACGTCTAGATTAAAAAGTAGTGGTCCTTAACAATTTTATTTTAAAAAGATATGTATTAATTACTAATAATGTCATTATCTATGTTTAGAGTAAACAGTGCATGATACACGAAAACTAATAATACTGTAGAGTTCAGAACGACTTACTTACTCTAAAAAATTAAAAAAATTGTAGACCCCTAAAACCATGCAGGCCTGTGTTATTAAAGATACTTATGCAATCATTTACCAGCAAACTTTCTAGAGTTATAGCCGAAAATAAGAAAAATAATTTAAATTTCTACCCCAAGTATGTACTATGTAGTAGACATAATTTTACGTCCACCCTGACTCGTCCACGTTCAACGATAGACTCTAATAATGACTTTATAATAACCAAAATAATTATGACAATTACCGATTTCATAATTTAATTCCGAATTCTACATCTCGACGTCCTCTTGGGGCGTATGTTCACCGGCCGACACTCCACTTTCGACTCTCCCTTTTTACCCGCCGACTTTAACAAAAGCGTTTTCTTAGAGTCAGTAAATTCATATATGATTATCATATAGATGGTGTGTTATAATAAGTTACTTATACAGGGTGTATTACAATAAGCTATTTGTACAGGGTGTATTACACCATGAGTATTTTCATCGAGTAAAGGATTTCATTCTACAGTTAAATCCTAATGACTCAATAGCAATCTCCGAGACCCAAAATTATTTCAAATATTCTGAAGTAGAAGCAGCAATGCATATAATTCATAACAATTGTACAGTGGTATTGGACAGTATTCAACTATTAGAAAATTCATTTGTCTTAGAAGGGTCCTTAATGTACAAAATAAACTACAAACTCTAAGAGATTGAGTAGTGGTGAGAGGTATGTGAAACTTCTCATATGCAAATGCTACTATCCGACCGACATCATAGATGTCTCTGTGGCGGATAGCGACTTGCGAAGCAAGTACCGAGAGCAGCGACCTCTAGCCCAGGTGGACTAAACTACTGTTATTAAATATGATTTGAACGAAACAACTACTGAGCGGGCAAATACCCCGACCTGCATTGGATTATACCTTCAAATCATCATAGATCGGTAGCCAAGATCATTTGTCAATTCCTAACCAGACATAGACTGGTTTCGAACTTATTAGTTCTCCTCAGTATGCCATAGGTTATGGAACAGACAAATGATAGTGGCCAACCTACTAGTCATATACTGACTAAGGTAAATTGAGTAGTGGTGAGAGGTATGTGAAACTTCTCATATGGTCCAAATCTTCTCATATGGTCCATATGAGAAGTTTCACATACCTCTCACCACTACTCAATTTATCTTAGTCAGTATATGACTAGCAGGTTGGCCACTATAATTTGTCTGTTCCATAACCTATGGCATACAGAGGAGAACTAATAAGGTCAAAACCGGTCTATGTCTGGTTAGGAATTGAAAAATGATATTGGCTACCGATCTATCATGATTTGAAGGTATAATCCAATGCAGGTCGGGGTATTTGCCCGCTGAGTAGTTGTTTCGTTCAAATCATATTTAATAATCTAAGAGATTACCCTGGTATGCAAATGTGGTAAATGGTATAATGATATTTTACATAAAAATGTGGGATAGAAACATCTAATATTAATTGGTATGTTAATGAGGAACGTCTTACAAGTAGAATCAGAAAATTTTAAATTTGCAAATACTGCGTTGGTAGATGTCGAAAGATCTTTTTCGCTCTTTAGACACGTGTTTACCCTATAAAGGACATCTTCTTCAGCAGAAAACGTCGAAACTGTGTTACTCATTCTAATGTTCGTTGATGCGCAATTTCAACCATTGTCATCGGTCGTTAATACGTAAAAGGTAAGCTATGTTCCCGATCATTATGACAGATGATGCATCATCTGTCATAATTATCGGGAACATAGAATGCTACTGAGAGCCGTAAATTTTGATACAACGGGGTTGCAATTGTTCGTTGATGCGCAATTTCAACCGTTGCCATCGGTGGTTAATATGTAAATACATAATTATTGGGAACATAAGACGCTAGTGAGAGCCGTTTATCCTATTCTTTTGTAAATTTTGATACAACGTGGTTGCCCATGCTAAAAGGAGAATTTAACATAAGTAATATTATAATGATTTAAGTATCAACGGTTATACAATATCTATAAGCAACACAGTGGAGAGCCAGAGCGGGCCCCGGTACTAAGGCTTTTACGGGGCCCCTCACATTTTTAAAAATATAGTGTTTTTGTTAAAGAGTAGCTGTATAATTTATACAATATAAATCATTATACCCAAACGAATCAAAACATTTATTTAAAAAAATTAAAACGTAATAAAGTAGAACCTTATCTCAAACTGAAAATAAAAAAATTGAAAATAAAGCGAACAAACAAAACACATCAGAACACTATAACACAACTTAAATGTGACTAAACACGTTGGCTTTTGATAATACATTTTTTAAATTTATCTACTGATTTTAGTGATTTTACCTTTGCTTTGATATTTGATACATGCAAACATGTCTGCACTCACTTGTGTTTTGTGATGGTATTTACGGTATATTGAATATTTAGAAAAATGCAAAAGTTGATATTTTTTCTTATATACATGAAATGGCAATTTCATTAAATTTTTAATACGGCCCGTTATGTAAATTTTATGGAGCACTAGAGAAATATTTTATTACTTTTTTTTTTCTAAACAAAAGACGTTGAAAAAAACTACGATGGTACTGAAGGGCCACAATAAATTAAAAAAAACTAGAAATTTCTACTTTAAAACTAGAAATTTCTACTTTACTTTAAAACTAGAAAATTCAACATTTGAAACTAGATATTTCTAGTTTTAAAGTAGAAATTTCTAGTTTAAAATTATTGACCTTAAGAGGCTCGGCACCCAAAAGAGTTTATTGCCAATACCGCTTTACCTTAATCTGAGGCTTACCAGAGTAAAAAAGTGTCCTGTATAAAACTTTTTAAGAACACGGATGTTTGGTCTGAAACATTTTTTTGTAAGCCGAATAGACACCTATGGAGTCTCAAAGTGGAACTGATCAATAAAAGTTCCAAGAACGCTCAGTTTTAAGCTAAATTTGTATTTTTAGGAAATCATGGCCTTAAAAATTTTTATACCAACGGCCATGTATCAGATACCTGTATACAAAGTTTGAGCTAATATCTTTTGATACGATATTCCCCAAATTAAAAAAAATAATAATAAATCGGTCAACTCGTTCAAAAATTAGGTGTTGCGGTCTTAAATCGCACACGTTGTATATGTATACAGGGAAATTTCTTATAAACATAGTTCCTCTAAGATACAGGGTGTTGACATTTATATTTTAAAACGGTCTTTTCTCAATATCGTAGAAACGACAACCGATAATTTGTTGTGAATTATATTGGTATAAATTACAATAAAAATGAAAGTGTGTGTGCTTATTCCATTCACCAGTGGTGTGACGGGGGTAATTCACCTCTCCTTTTTAAAACTTTTTATACAGGTATTTGGAACATGGCCGCTGGTATAAAACTTCTTAAGGACATGATTTTGTAAAAATCCAAATTTAGTTTAAAAATGAGCGCTCTTGGAATTTCCAAGGATCTGTCCTACTTTGAAGCTCCATAGCTCGGTGTTCATTCGACTTGTAAAAAAATGTTTCGGACAACACTTCTATGTTCTTAAAAAGTATATACAGGCCATTTTTTACCTAGTACGGCAGTATTGGCAAAAGAAATCGTTTGGGCACCGCACCTCTTAAGATCAAAAATTCAAAAGTAGAAATTTCTACTTTAAAACTAGAAATTTCTAATTTCAAAAGTAGACATTTCTATTTTAAAAGTAGAAATTTCTAGTTTTAAAGTAGAAATTTCTAGTTTTTTTTTGCTGTGACTCCTCAGAGCCGTCGTAAAAACATCCTCTGACTATAGCTTTGACGTAAAATCACAGGGGCGGGGGCTTTCTCCTTCAGTATCATACTGGGTAACTGACTGTATATGCTGGATAATCAAGTTTAGAACAGCTATCACATGGTAGTAAGTCCCAAGAAAGAAAAAGAAAATTGTTCATTACGTTGAATCTTTGTTGTCAGTCAATTTTGCATATAAATGCTTGTGCTGTGTAATTTATAATTTTTTTTAAAGAAATTGTTCTTTCAACTGCTCCAGGTGAAGCGGTTGTTCTATAAACAGCCCACCGAACTATTTGCTATAATTTATTCAAAGGAAAGCTGTTTCTTGGTATTTTAAACACTAATTTGTACCTCAAAGAAAATACTTAAAGTTTTTAAAATTGCATAAAACTTCGATACTTCAAAAGAAAGCTTCGTGAAAATTTTATCGCAAAAGTGGAATAGAAATATAAACTCAACGAGAAATAATGGGTTTATTTAACAAGAAATATCATACTATTTCGTAATTTAAAATTCTTTCTTTAAGTAAATGCTCATATTAGACAAATAGAAAATAGTCCAGTTCAACCTTGAATTAATTCTATGCAATTTCTTTAAATCTAATGAAAAATACCTATACATGTTTGGTGATTGTCCGTCTTATTAGTGTATTTAAAGCCTTTAAACTCTGCTCCCGTAATTTTTTTTTGCAAATATATATCTCATACAATAAAAGTGTAATCGCCAAATTAAAACGTTACAATATTTCAACAAAAAGGTTTTGTGACTTTTTACGCAATATCATGGACTTTCAAAAAAAAAACTGGCTTAATCATGTGACAATTTCAATAAATGCCTCCTCACTACTTCTATCAAAAGTCAGTATTATCTACTTAGCTTTGTTTATTGTAATGCTGAGGAAAAGTTGCAATTCAAACACAGTCAAATCAGGTGATCGTGGAGGCCGCGAATTTGAACCATTTACACTCGTCTAGATTTTTCATTTAAAGAATTTGTTTTAGGTTGTATATCGAATTGTACATGAAATCATTCCTTTGATTGTCATTTGCTTTAAAGGAAATGTAAAAGAATCGTTACTTCTATATAGAAATATGCCTTTTTATCATGAGCATTTTCAATACATTTGACAATGTTGCATGATATTCAGTTACTTTTGATGGTCATTTGTTTGAAATATTGCAAGAATTAGAATTTGTTCCAAGATTTTCAAATGAAATATTAATCTAGTTCGTTCAAGAGCTCTATTATTTTGTGTTTTGACATAGTTATTGAAAAGTACGTTTTCAAATATTGAACAAATAATTCTTAAAATATAATCTGCTAGCAGATTTGTAGTTTATAAACAAAATTGTTTTTTCTGATGAAGCCACATTTCAATTAAATGGAACGGTAGCCGCTAGAACTGTCGATATTGGAGCAGAGAAAATCCTCATTGGATGATGGAGGCTCACACACTATTTCCTCAAAAAGTGAACGTTTGGGCTGATATCATTAATATTCAAAATATTCGACCTTATTTTTTTGAAGACACAGTTAACGGTGATGTTTAAGTAGATTTCTTGACGAACTTTTTAATGCCTATATTAAAATCAATTTTTCCCAATGTTGCTTATCCAAATGCAAATGAAATAGACAGGTCTATTTGGTACCAACAAGATTGAGCTCCACCGCATTATTCACGTAGGGTGAGGAATTATTTAAACGAAGTTTCCTTTAATAGGAGGATTTGAAGACGTGGAATTATACAATGGCCATCTTGGTCTCCCGATTTGCCCCCTCTTGATTGCTTTTCATGGGGTTATATAAAATTAAAAGTGTATGTTAATCGACCAGACAATATTGCAGATTTAAAAAATAGGACAACCGAAGAAATTCACAAAATAAACCCTGAAGTCATACAAAATGTCATCCGAAAATTTCGGTCTATATTTTAACATAATAAAAATAATTTTTTATTGGGATACGTTTATGTGAAGTTTTGAGGTGGTGTACAATTTTGTATTAATAACTTTAAAAACAACAACAGACCAGCTTTAGTTTTTCTTCAAATCCAATAATTTAGTAAAAAATAGGTACCTCAATTGAGTTTAAAAGACAATCACAAAATTTTAAATTTTCAAATTTAATTGTCTCAGTAATTAATACCCCAAAATTAAAACACTATATACTGCTGAAAAGAGAATCAAAATCTCTTTCGAACGAGGTGCCGCACGGCCCCCTTTCTTAATTAAAAATTTTCGGGGGCTAGTCATAATTCAGAGGGGATAAATGCGGGGGATCTTATTTTCATCCTAAAAAATGGAAATTTCAAATTAAAAATCTGCCTATTTCAGGATATTTCTGAAAAGTTCATAATTACGCATGAAATGAATATATTTCATACATATGGACCGCACTGTATGTTACACTTTAAACAAAAGCGGAGATCTGCTGTAAACCAAGTTTAAACGACATTTCTCCAAGATAGCTTTGAAAGTTCTCCTATTGGTTATAACTTTTCACATATTAATTTATGTCTCAACAAAAATTTTGTCATGTTTAAATTTTGTACAGACTGGACTAAAATTCTTGTACCTGCTTTTAGAGGATAATAGTAAATATATTTTGAGAGTGTTGAGAAGTTTTAGAGAATTTAAAGTAGGTAAACGCTCTTTTCGACAAGTTTTAAAGGAAATAGCTTCAAGGAGGCTCACTTTGTGCAAACAAGTTCTACGAGTTTCATTTCAAAGTTTTAATACTTGGGTTTAATTTATTCTCATTGAAAAAATAAAATAGGACTCAGAGATTGATCTCGGCCACAAATAAAGCTCGATATGTAACAAAAATCCTCTTTGCAATTAAAATTACTTATTTTGAGAAATGACTATTTATTTGTGTTAGTTTTAGATGAGTCTAATTTCTCACACATAATTTATTTGTCCATCCAGGTGCGTTTTTACATGTTAGCAGAAGCAGTAGTAGCCACTTATTTCATTTTACTAGACAGCTAAGCTACAATTGGCCATTTTTAAGTAGGGACCTAAAGTTTAGCGTGGACTCCGAACCACGATCCTCAGTTGCCAACTAACTCAATAATTTGATATTTCAAAGTCCCAGACTTTCAACAATATTGTTATGTGCTACATATTTTTTGTCAACATTGTACTTTACTTAAATATATCCGTAAATCCGATAAAACCGGTACAAAGTGAGTAAGAGAACAGGTCATTTTTTTAAAGATATTTCTCTATTTTTTTCATGTAAAAAAATGTTTTACAAATATTTTTGTAAAAATCATAGACGTCATCGACATTCTGTTTAATAGTAACCTTTGTTTGTAATAATGTCATTTAAAAATGCACATTTTTTACATACTACCAGAGATTATAGTATGTTATATAAAAATTTGTTTGAGGAAAGAATAATTTGGATGTTTATGAAAATTTGTTAAGTTCAATTAAATCCTTATAAAAATCGTTCTGAAATATCAAATTTTAATTTAACTGCTATGGACGATTACTTCAATTTTTTGAAAGAACAAAAACAGAAAACATTGTTAGAAGAAATTAACCTTTATATTAATTTGATAAATTTGTTTTCACGCAAAGAAAAAAGTTAAAAAATTGACCAAGTTTTTAGTTTATTTGTAATTCGGCAAAAAGTCGTTATTGTAGAATGTAGAATTGTAAAATGGGACGACCATGTATTTAACATAATAAAAAAAAATTGATATGCATATTTCCAAAGTTTAAATACCTAAAACAATTCCTAGAAGAAAGTCACCTAAAAAAACTGTATTACGCTTTAGTACAACCGCACGTAAGTTACGGGATCATCGATTGGAGGGGGTGTAACCAATATTTACCTAAAAAAAAAAAAAAAGATACTGAAAATCATATTGTATAACAGGAGTTTTACCTATTCATCCGATGCTCTTTACACTGAAAGCGGCGTCTTCGACATTCGACAACTTTTTTGCCTTAATATAATTCTTTACTTTGGAAAAAACAAAAATAAAATGATTAGAATCAATCATATCTATGATACTCGTGGAAAAAAACATCGGTGACGCAATCTAAAATGTTAAAAACTCTTGGTCAAAGATACTTCATATATCTTGGTCCTAGAATATATAATATCTTACGTGACTCTCTGTTAAACATCATTTCTGCAGACAGTTTTAAAGCTAAAATAAAAAGTGGGTCATTATTAAACGAAGAAACTATATTCATACATTGATATATATAAAAAACAATTAATTACCTTCCTGTTAGATTAGATTATAAGGGAGGAGCTGGCTGGTTGGCCTTGACCACCGCGACCCCCTGTGGGTCTATTGTGGAGCTCCTATTCATTTCCTTAGAGCTCCTCATCCAGCTTTGTCCTTTGTATCAGACTCCACAGCCTTGATAAGGGGCTCTTAGTGTAGCTGTCAGCTCTTGGTTTTTGTTCCCCAAGTAGTTGGAACCTAAGTCTAGCGAGGCCTTCACAGTGGCACAGCACATGGACTGAGGATTCCTCTTCCTCTTGGCAGAATCTGCATGTTGCATCCTGTACCAGACCCATCAAACTCATGTCTATTGAGTCGACAGTGTCCTGTTAAAAGACCTACTATTATCCTAATGGCCTTTCTATTTTGGCATAGTAGATCTTTCGTAAATTTAGCCGATCTTTCTTTAATGAACTCTTTGGCCTGTCTCTGTTGCGGGAAGCCTCTCCACCATTCCAGAGATTTATTTTGCATCCATTCCTCAATGGATGTTCTTATGCCTGGCTTGGCCATGCCACAGAAGGGTTCAGGTCCTACTAAGGCTGTGGATGAGCCTTCTCTGGCCAGTTCATCCGCCTTTTCGTTACCTTTATGTCCCTCGTGTCCTGGCACCCACACCATGGTCAGTTTATTTTGACTTCCTAGGTCTTTTAGGGCATTCACACAGTCCCACACAAGCTTTGAGTCAACCTGCATGGAACCGATTGCTTTTAGTGCTGCTTGGCTGTCGGAGAAAATGGCTATCGACTGATTGACAGTCCCTTGCCTTATTATTTCCTTTGCACACCACTGTATCGCGGCTACTTCAGCCTAAAATACTGTGGCGTATTTTCCTAGACTTAACGAGATTTCCGTTTTTGGCCTTATCCCGTAAATCCCAGCTCCTACTCCTTGTTCTGTCTTGGAGCCGTCCGTATACCAGATTTTTTGAGCTGTTATTGGGGGACCGTTTTTCCAGTCTTCCCTGTCTGGTATTATAATTTGAAAGTTTTTATTGAAGTTATACTTCGGGACTAAGCTATCCGTAGGCATTCCTAGTATAGGATGCGCCTTTAACTCTAAGTATAACTTCTGGTGCTCTGTTCCGTGCTGCTGCCTTATGGGCGTTGAGCCTTGCATTAGCCTGTGTACCACTGAACGAGCTTCTCCTTGGATAAATATATGTAGTGGTGACAGGTCTAGCAGGACCTCTAATGCGGCTGTAGGAGCGGTTCTTATGGCCCCCGTGGCGCACAGGCAAGCAAGCCTTTGTACGCCACTTAACAGCCTTATAGCTCCCAGCTGCAGTGTCTTAGTCCACCATACTACTGATCCGTAGGTTATCATGGGTCTCACTATCCTGGTGTATAACCACAGGGTCATTTTTGGATTCAATCCCCAATTTTTCCCACACATCTGTCTGCACCTCCCCGGGGCAATTGTGGCTTTTTGTGTGATTTTTTGGATGTGGGCATTCCATGTCAGTTTTTGGTCGAAGATGACTCCTAGGTATTTCACCTCACTGGCAAATGGAATTTCCACTCCATTTAGCGCTAGGGATTTTAGGCCTTCCAGGGCTCTTTTTTCGTGTAAAGTTGACGATTGTGGTTTTGTGAGGATTTATGGACAGTCCTTCCTCACTGCACCACCTGTCGACAATATTTAGGGCATTTTGAGAGCGCTCTACTATCGTGCTCGCAAATCGTCCCTTGACTACTATTACTAGATCGTCGGCATACCCTAGGCAGTAAAAGCCTTCTGCGGACATTTTTCGAAGGAGTTCATCAACAAGGGTCGCCCACAGCAGTGGAGATAATACTCCACCTTGGGGGCAGCCTGTATTCACCTTTGCTTCAATGGTAGCCTCGCCTATATTGGATATTATTACCCTCTTTTCTAAGCTGGCTTTGATCCATTGGCAAAGTAGTGTTGGGACTCCTAATCTAATCTAATCTACCTTCCTGTTTGATCAGTAAAAAAAAGAAAAGAATGTAGATATAATAACCCTCCAAACTACCCATAAGTCTCTCTCTTCTCTCTTTTCTCTTCACTTATCATGCTTCACTCTTCATTTTCCATTTCACATTTTCATTTGCATTTCAAATTTTATTCTAAGATTTTTATTACGTTTTTCTTTTTTTTTTGTGTCTACACGTATGTATGTATGTATGTATATATGTGTATATGTATGGATATGTGTGTGTGTATATGTGTATATACATATTATTTTATTTTTTCTTTTGTTTAGCATTTTTTTGTTTCAAACTATGGTTAACCAAATTGAATCAAAATTTAGGGAACATGGACATTTACCTAAATCCGGACGACCAGAAGATGTTCAGATAATCGTGCTGTGGTCAAGAGTTTGGATGTGAAAAAAATTTTAATGTGGAAAAAATAATAATTATTCATAAGAAAAAATATCATCCGTTCAAGTTCATCCAATATATCAGTTAAATGAAGATGATTTTGAATGCTGGATTCAGTTTTGTGAGGAGTTATTATAGATATACAACAATATCCAGATATTGTTTAAAACATACTCTCTTCGAAGTGTATTGACTTTCTATTTAAATGGTGTTTTCAGCAGAACAAATTGTAGGTACTGGGCACAGCAGAATCCACATTTAATGATGGAATTGTACGCACAACATTCTCAGAATTTATGGTGTGGTTTTGTGGTTCTGGGTCCCTCCTTTTTTGAAAACACTCTGACTGGTGAAATTTAATTATACTTCTTCAGGGGGCGCTCATTACTGCCCTAGCAATCCTCTTCCAAACGAATAAGATCCTTGATATCCCTTATGGCGATATTATTTTTTCACCCAAGACGGTGCTGCATTTACACTATGGAATGACCAGTTAGGGGGACTATTGAATGGCCAGCTGGATCGCCGGATCTAACCCTACTTCAAATGTACAGGGTGGGCATATTCTAGTTGTTTGTGAGGATACTTGAATTTGTAATTATAAAAAAAAATGGAAGACACATTCCCTTTTTTGAGACAAATTCACTAGCGAAAACAAAAAATTTGTCTTTTGTTTTCGAGTTATAAACAAAAGTTCGATTTTTCGACTTTTAGACACATGTCAATATCTTGGTTGTGTGTAAAGTTATGAAAAAACAATTTTTACATTCTTAGGCACTTTTTTCCTGTATAATACAGTGGCGTCGGAAAATTTAAAAAAAAAGCGAATTATCGAGTTAACGTAGTTTTTAAATGGAAATCATATTATTTATCGTTTATTAAAGGAATTATTTTCATTTCAAACTATATATCATATGTGGGGCGCTTTTGGATGTATATGTATTTAATAGCGAAAATAATCTTTTAGTAGATTACGTTTGGCGTTTTTTTTTATATTTATTCCAACACTGTCATAGATAACATACGCCTAGTTTTTAATATCTATGACAGTGTTTATCCGTTTGTCAGTAAATTACATAGAATAATTTTGTTTCCGGTTATAGTTACACTTTCATTTAATCGTAAAAGTGAAGGCTTCTTACGAAAATTACGAGATGTATGATATGCTAGAATGCTTTATTCAAAATAATAACAATTGTAATATTGCATCCGAAATATATTTCAATCGCTATCCAGAAAGAAGACAACCTAAAAGCTATTTTTAAGAGGTTAAAAGAAAATCTCATTAATTGTAAATGTTCAAGTTGATGTCCGTTATGTTCGATACATAAATTACACCTCTTCATAACATCTTGAACTGCATTATAAACATGAACATTTAAATGGAATCACACAGTCTATAAAATTTTGCCTGAGTTCATTTATGTCGGTATTGGTTTTCTTTGTATAATTTGTCTTTAATATGGCCCTAAAAGAAAGATCCAGTGGCGTTAAGTCAGATAATCGTGGTGGCCACATTACTGGTTTGTTACTTCCATCCAGTTATTTCCAAAATTGGTATTTAGTAATTCTGAAACAGTCCTGATATTATGAGGTAGTGCACCATCTTGTTGGAAGAACTGATTTCTTGCCTCAATTAAGGATAAATTGTCCATAAATTCCTGAATAATTTTCTGGCTTAAGATTTCGTAGTACTGTTGGCCATTAAGATTTTCTTGATCTATGTGATATGTTAAGACACGATTGCCACGTAGAGCACACCAAACACTAAAATCAAGCGGCCCTGAGATTGCACGTCAACGGTACGGTGAGGGTTCATATCAGACCAATAGTGCTCGTTATGCCTGTTGAAAAATTCTGCACTGCTAATGTAGGCTTCATCTGTCCAAACTACATTTCTAGAGAAGAATGGATCTTGTTGACTTATTTGACGATACTATATATGCAAACTCCAATTGTCGCTGAAGATCAGTTGGTTGCAGGTGATGTTGTTTCCTTATTGCATAAGGCCAGAATTTGTGATCTCTTCAAAATACCCGAAGCTCGACGTCTTGAAATCCTAGAATCAACTTCAATTTGATGACTTGAAATTGAAGGATTTAAAAATAGCTTTATTAGGTTGTGTTCTTTTTGGATATTGAAATATATTTCAGATGCAATATCACAATTGTTATTACTTTGAATAAAGCATTCTAGCATATCATATTTCTTTTAATTTTCGTAAGACATTTTCACTTTTACGATTAAATTGAGTGTAATTATGACGGAAACAAAATTATTAATATGCAATTTACTGACAAACGGATAAACACTGTCATAGATGACATACGCCTACTTAGAATAAATATAAAACACCGCAAAAAGTAATCAACTAAAAGATTATTTTCGCTATTAAATACTTACACATCAAAAACGACCCCATATATAATATGTAGTTTGAAAGAGAAAAATAATCTTTTTTAACTAAATCATAGCCAGCTATGATTCCCATTTAAAAAATACAACTTTATGCCATAAGTCGAAATTGCACCTTTTTTAAATTTTCTTTTCTTCAAGTTACTGAAGTGTCTAAAAGTCGAAAAACCGAACTTTTGTTTATAACTCGAAAACAAAAGACGATAGCAAATTTTTATTTTCGCTAGTGAATTTGTCTCAAAAAAAAGATCGAGAATGTGTCTTCCATTTTTTTGTATGTCTCTTACAGTTACCAAGTTACCCTACACAAACATCGAAATTTGCCCACCCTATACATAAATAAACCTGTATATTTAGAAGATTTAAAAAAGATAATTAGGCGGAAAGTTCGTCAGATAAGCCTTGATATCATTGGTAACACCAACTACTCCGACTAAATAATTTATTCCATGATTTTTGTGCGCGTTCTCTAACAGTAGGGAATTACCTATCGTAATGTATTTTTGCACATAACAACAGTTTAAATATGCAACCCAGTTCGCGTTTCTCCATTTTTCATGTTTTATTATTTTCACTTAAGGCCAATCATAATCAATAAAGCTGAGCAAACAGACTATCAATAAGTGAAATAAATAAGTGTATTTTAATGCATTTTATCAATAAAATCAGCAAATTGCCAATTGCCTCTATTAAGTTTTATTGTTCTTAATCTTAATGAGAACTTATTGCTGTTTGGATAGCGTTTATTGTTAATAAGGCATCAGAGAACTAAGTTCTACACTGACTCATTCAATAGGTGAATGAATGGTTAATTGTTTAACCGTTTCAAGTATTAGGTTTTAGATTATCATGTTTCGTTGTAGAATATAGACATACATATGTAAGCATTGTACTAGTGTCATGTAATAACAAGACGAACAGTTTTAAGAAAGTGACCAGCGCACATGGGGCCAACTACAGGTCACGCATCGTAAAGTGGCCCCCGAATTGCGCACAAGTTAGAAAGAAGTGGCCAGTATGCGGTAGAGACAGTAGATGCAAAATCAATTGCGCATTTAAATCTAAGGGGCCATGCTACGATTTGGCATCAATCCAAGGTCTCGTTTTATTCCCATAAAAATTGGTACTTAGGGATTTTTAGAATCGCTGCTGCAGAATCTGACATCAAAAATACAAAATTCAAAATGGCAGTCCCAACATGACACTCAGTGAGGCCTAATATACAGTATATATCAAGGCGGATGTTATATAGCACGGGTGAGGCCCTTATAAAGACGTGGACATGTCTTTCGGACTTGTTGGTTCTCATCAGCACGACGTAGCTAACTTGAAAAAATAGGCACAACTTAGGCAAAATGATCCAAACAGAAACAACTTATGTTTTCATTCATCAATTAAACACCACAGATAATACAACCCCCTGTATCCCTAAAGGTACCACAAGGTACCTTGTGTCGGAGAGGGCTACACATTTAGAGTCAATGGACAGACACCCAATGTTCGAATAGCTAGGATTAATTTTTGGTTTAGAAAAATCCTAGCTCCTCTACCGGGGATCGAACCCGATGCTCCTGAGTGAGACGCAAGTGTCTTTACAGTTCGACCACTAAATAGATGTTCCTTTCCTTAACTTAGATTATTGCCCATGCGCAAATGTTGCACTGTAATCCACCTAGAAATAAGCAAATCCACCTAGAAATAAGCAAATAAAAAAAACCATATTATTAAATTCTATAAACCGTGTATTAAAAACGCATACAAAGCAGAAGTTTAGACTGGTGTATCACGGGTAGTTCACCATGTCTACTGCTAATAAAATACCTATAAACGCGCAGATTCATTGGGTATTACCTACACATAACAAAATTCGGATACGGCATTTTTCGAAATGCCAACTTTTGATGCCCTAGACAAAGAAAGGCCATTACCTCAAACATTATTTAGTCAAGTGTGCTGACTGGTTGTAATATTTTATTGTGAACGTATTCCTGTGTTTGTTGTGTATCAAAGACTGATGGAATTCTATAAAAACTAACACTGTCTCTTGCCACGTTACGTCCGCAACCTACCACGGTACAGAAACTCGTCATTTTAATTAAAAATGTAAGGAGACGAAAGTTTAAAGTTATTAAATAACTGTAATGATATTTTTATATTATAAGGAGCTAAAGTGAGGTTATGATTTGTTATTTGTTTATCCTCCAAGGAGCAACCTTGAAAAACGTGACGTCACATGCAGATGTTTTATAATAGCCTCTGCTAAATTTCTACGCCGGGATGTATGTAAAATAGTAAGGCTTATTTTGAACATTAACGTTCCACATCCAAATAGTATGCAATTTGTCAATACCCGGATTTTTACTTAACTTTAAATCGCTGTTAAAATGTTTCTATTGTTGAGAATAAAAAAGTGAAAACATATAATTCGTCTTAAACATCATATGGATTTAATATAAAATTACTTAAAATACTGATGCGTATTTTTTTATTTATATATAAGAAATACATATATTTCATATTGTATCATTTTATGAAACCAAATAATTGTATTTTTTATTAATAATAAAAAAAATACACATTGGTATTTTCGTTTTTTAAGAATGTAAAAATTTTAACGCCGATTTATAGATTTAAGATGGATAACTTCGTCAAAACGCACTCTTAAAATGTCTTTAAATTTATTGGCAACAAGAACACCAAGGTCATCAGTTAACGTCTGTAATGTCATATTTACATTGTTCACTATTTCAAAAGATTTGGATAAAGATAACCATTAAAGAACGTCTAACTTTTGACATTGCATACGCTTACGAAAATGTTATGTTATAATCTCCGTTCGCATGAAGATACGTACCTCAACAGCGTCTGTGTTTGACTGGTCGCTGAGATGGAAACCTCCTGATATGCGAAGTTCTTGGTGCATGCCGCTCTATTGCGTACATCGCAATTGTACATTGAAGCTGCATAACAAATAACATAACAAAAATCAGCACTTGTGGATACTATGTTACGGCCGCCATCTTGAAAAATGGTAGTCACTTTTTTGTTTTTCACATATATCTCATGAACAGTTAGACTTTTCAAAACTTTTTCAAACAAAAATTGTATAGCAGCATAGACATATTTTTGAATAATGCCAAGTTTGTAACATACGGTTACCGAGCCCGGAGAAAATGGCAAAGTTTACATGTTACCGCTATCTGTGAAAAGAACATCGGCACCAAGCTAGGGAGAAGGAATTTACTTTCATGTAGATGTAAATACGCTTGATGCGATTTCTGTGACTATAAAAGAGCAGGTGTTTTGTGCTAAGCGATAGTGTGAATGTCCATGTTGTTCGAATACGCCAAATGTCACAGAATTCGATTACGTAGGGACTTAGGACGTCATCCCAGAGACGGATTTTAACCTAATAATATTTGGGAAAACGCATGATATAATAGTAATAAATTAAATTGTAATTTTTAACAGTGCAGTTACATATTAATTAATTAATCTTTTGCATGTAAAATGAGCAAAAATAAGCGGTCGGCAGCCGCTGACAATTATATTGGCACCGAGAATTCTGTTATTTATGTATATGATATCAAAGGGTGATTATCGTTTGCAACCCTAGACTTGCTGTATTGATTGACCTTCTGTTTATTTAGCCACTTGCAGTTTAGAGTTTGTTCAGTTCGATAATACTTTAGCTAGCGATCTATTGTGTGTACAGCGAGTATAGAGACATTTTTTATTTAGTCGATATTTTCTGTTTAGTGTAGTGCGTTAGTAGATGTAATGATGGCGAGGAAGTCCTCGTTTTCAGAAAGAGTTATGCATTGATGTTGTTATGTACAGTGTGGGACCTTAGAGACTGTCATAAATAAATCCAGTCCAGTCATTAATAGATCTGCTCTGATGAAACATGTGTCGTCGAAAAACGCCAAGGGTTAATTAGCGGAGACAAATAAAGACGGTGAAACAGGGAGGAGTTGTTATATAAAGAAGTTTACAAGGTAAATACTACTTACTGGACTGTCTGTCCCTGTTTTGTAGTCTGCTCCTGTTATGTACATCATGATATCCAAATTTCGTATGTTACCCATATTGGTGAACGTGCTGCCGACGATTGTGATGAATTTATCAGCCTAAAAACATTCCTAGTAAGCTAAAAGTACTGTCGAATCATTCATATAGTATTCTTTTACTTTGTGTACGTTCCAAAGAAAATTTTAAGTAAATGAAATTCTCAGTTGTTATTTATAACTGTATTTCTTCACTCGAAAACACTCGAAAAAATTTTAATTCGCTTAATTCTGTAATGAACATGGTTTCTCAGTAAATAAGTATTGCTTGTTTTAGAAATTTTGCCTTTGCTAGATTGATATCGATGTTTTTTTCGTAGAAGTCGGTGACAAGTAAACTTTTCAATTATTTCCGGGCCCGTAGTTCCGTAACCGTTATATATATCACAAACTTGGTTATTTAAAAATGTGTATTTTTTTGGTGCTCTCTGAAATTTTTTTTATGTCTCTAATCGTTCATGAAATACAGCTAAAAAAAGAGAAATTGACCGCCATTTTTCAAGTTTTCCGGTGTAGCACTGCATGCAAAGTGTTGATTTTTGGTACACTTGATTTCAAAAAAAACTGGCACAACTCTTGTAATCGAAAATCTTAATAGTTTAGTTGTGTGCATATGTCTGTAAATAGGGCTGGCCAGGCATGTCGAGAGGGGGGTGGAGAAGAGGTGATTTACCCCGGACTTGGGTTTTTTGGAGGAGATCGGTTTTCTTTGTGTTTTTTAAACTTATTAAACCTTCCTCTTTTATTTTATTCAAATGGAATTTTAAAAATAATTAGAAAATAACTTTTTCAAAACATTTTCAAGCCTGCCATATTTTTGTTTAAAAAAAATAATATTTGTTACGGATAATTCTACTAATGATTGTAATTAAAATACTAACTGAATAATGATAATTCTGTTTTTAAAATAAGAACACAAAAAATACCACTTGAGATTAAAAAAAATGTAAATAATGCAAACTGAACATAAAAATACAATAAAAAAATAAAATAAATGAACTTCAATTACGTAATACAGAATTAACTAATATTTTGTCATTGCTCCATTAGCGTCTAAAACTGCCTGAAGTCTTGCAGGCAATGACAAAATCAGATTTCTTGCAAGGTCAACTTCTTGGGACAAGTTCTCCCAAGCGTCTTCAATTATCCCTTCCAATTCTTGGGCATTATTTGGATGGTTATTTAATTTTCTTATATGTTTCACCATTAGTCCCCATATATTTTCAATTGGATTTAAATCAGGACTTTTAGATGGCCACGGTAACAACTCTATGTTTTTATTAAGAAACCATTGCCTGATACGATGGGCCGTATGTATGGAGCAGTTGTCTTGTTGGAAAATAAAATTATTTTCCGGAAACACCTCTATTACTAACGGCAACATAATATTGTCTAATATTTCAATATATTTAATGGAATTGAGATGACCACCACTGTTCCAACACACACCTAACCCATTTAGGCTCATCCAAGCCCAGACATTGACTGAAAACCTTCCTGATATTGTGGATCGAAAGTATATTTTTCGTCGTATCTAGTGGAAGGAGGCCTATATACGCAAACATGTCCATCGTTACAGGATTTAAAAACCTTTTCGTCAGAAAAGATAACTTGTCCCCAGAAGTTTTCATCATTGATTATATAGTTGAGTGCAAAAATAATCCTACCCTGCTTCTTTTCTTCTGAAAGTTTGTATTTTTTAGCCGCTGAACAACTCTTCAAGTTGCTTTGTAGTTTTATTCTTCTGCAAGCAGTAGATACCGAAGCAGGGAAATTTGTCTCTGAAATTGCATTTACTGCAGTCTGAAAAGGGTTTTCTATTAGATAATTTATAAGATTTTCATCTTCTTGATTATTGCTCTTTCTGGGCCTACCGGAACCAACTTTACGGGATACCGTTTGGTTGGTTTCCCATTGTTTTTTAACACTCATTATCGTGGTTTTACTCACATTGTATTCAGTAGCAAGTCTTCTTATGGACCAACCATCCTCAATTTTAGAAACAATTCGAAATGTTTGAATATCTGTTAGATGTCGAACCATTTTTAATAATGACGCCACTGATTAACGTCAAAGTGACATTTGTAAGATTATTAATATCAATCAAAGAACGAATGATTTACATAGCTAAAAGAAAGTGTACCAGTTTTTATTGAAAGCAACAGTACGTATTATTTCTAGATAAAACTCTAGAATGACCAGACTGTAAGTTTAGGTATTTAGTTAGTTCTAAACTAATTAGTTATTAATGTGGAAAAAGGAAGTATTAATTGGGTATTATGATAGGATGGAAATTTTCTATTAGGTCATTTTTTACGTCAATAATTATTGGGTAATTAAACATACTTTATGTGAGAGTTTATTTCCAAAGCTAATTAGTGACGACAACTTCAGTATCGAAAATTTTTTACTGGATCTACAAACAATTAAAATAAATTCCGCTTTTAATAAATATAAATATTTTATCATAGTTAGTCATATGAAGATCAGTTATCTATAATGTAGTAAACGCATTGTAACGATTGAAAAATGATGCATTTGTGTAGATTTTATTTTATTATATCAGACATGTCGCATAAATTATTGACTTTCTAATATGTAGGGCATAAAGCAGGGAGAGAATTTCAAGAATTAAAATTTAATCGATCAACATTAATATATTAGACATATTGATTCAAAAGTAAGTAAGTAGTTTGTTTTGATTCAACGGATGGGGCATAGTAGCCGAGTGGGTAAAGCACTTATTGGTATTTACGCGGTACCGAGGGTCGATGGTTCTATTCCATCCTGGAGCAAGTTAGAAATTTTATTTGTAATTTGTTTCGGACTAAGATGGAAATGTGCATTACCCACATTATTTTTTATTCGTTTATTCGATAATATTTACAAATATCACAGAATTTTTTCCGGATTTTTTTTGAGCTCCGGAAAAGAGTTAAAATAAATAACGAAGTTTTGAGTTTTAGTCTTATGACGTCATCCGGTTGCCAAACCAACCAGCCGGTGAAGGCGAAGACGGTACCACAGTATTGCCTGCTTTACGTATTGTTTAAAAGCGTGATTGGTGATTACTTATTCAATAATTATAAATACAACTATAAATTCACGGGGTTGTGAGTTTTCATACTTAAAAAAATATGAGTTTCTTAACCGTATCTCAGAGTCACTACAAAAAAGTTCAGTGTTTTTATTAGCTGTATTACAAAGGGATCCCATTTAAAACGAATGACACTTGAAAGCGTGATTGGTGATTACTAATTCACAATTATAAATACAACTATAAATTCACGGGGTTGTGAGTTTTCATACCTTAAAAAAATGTTTTTTTAACCGTTTCTCAAGTCACTACATTAAAAATTTAGTTTTTTTAACTATATTACACGGTGAGTCCCATTTAAAACGTAAAACACTCTGCAGTAATTCTCAAAAATTTGTTTATGCCGAGACATCGATTTTAATTTTTAAGAAGAATATCTTTTGGCAGAAAATCCTCAGCTGTCATTGCGTCTCCCTCTCTGTAGAATCACACTTTCTAAAATTTCAAATGGAAAACGTCGAAAGATATGTAATTTAAAGGGTTTTTTAACACTGATAACGACGGGGTTCTTTTTGCATATTGGTTGATTCGTATTTAAGATAATCGATAACGACTATTTCGGCAATGGTTTTATTACCTTATTACGATCTTAAATTGTAGTAAGATCGAGCATATATCTGAATCGGTCCCTTTTCTGGTCTTACAGATCCTTCTTGATATGTGAAAAACAAATAACCAGCCAAGAAAATTAAAATATAAATAAGTTTATTAATAAAATTACAGCAGTACGAAAAACTATAAAAATTCTTACAATGTAGTATATTATGTTAAAAATGTAGTTTATTATGTTAAAACATCTGCCGACAAGTCTTTCTGCTTATTTGAGCTATCGCTTGGACAGCACATTTACATACATACACACTACACACACATACTAGTACATCCCAATGTACATACAAATTCATGGTTTCAGACAACACGCACCGACAATTGGAATCATATCGTGAAAATTGTCAGAGGGTAGAATGGTTTAAAAATATAAATTAGGTTTCCTCTTATTGGTAAAAGTTAAAATATAGAGTGGAATGAAAAAATGCATAAATTTGTAAATCGTTTTTTCCTCGCTTATTTGTTTCCTTTTACAAAATACATAGATAAGTAAAATGTTATACTTATCTATAATAAGTTTTGCTAGTAGTAAATAATTAGCAAAAAATATTTTTTTTTAGGTCCTATATTGTGTTTTTCATTTCACTCTACATTCTCTTCAAAAACTTGAGGATATTGTCATTTTGTTTTAAATTGTGATAAGGCGTCTCTAGCTGCGATTCTTGATCTTATAAATCCGTCTCTATCTCCACACACTACAGCTGATGCCTCTGTCACTAATTAAACTCAACGTTCCACCGCTTGTGACTGGCAAGGAATTTTAAAATATCGATTTCGGCCGGAACGTCTAAAATCATTTGCTGAAACTCGTTATCAGAAACAGATGCAGTTAAAGGTGGTACAATAATTAATTGTCAGTGACTGCCGGTCAACTAAATCTATGTAATCTTCAGCATTGAAGTTAAACACAGGAATATTAAACTCGCGAACTTTAAAGTGTGCTCTATTTGTCTGTCTAAATTTTAATATTCTTTAAGTCTCTCATATTTCAGACTATCGGCCAACATCGACATGAAAATATTTTCGGGATAACCAAAATACTCGTTCCTTTGCTATACTGTGCTTTACTTCATTTGGTAAGAATCGGGATTTTTTTAATGATACCAAATAAGTGGTTGCTGCATGAAGGTTTTAATTTCAAACCATGTCAGGGCGCATACTTTAATAACATATTCGGTTCAGATTTAAAGGTTGTGTGATGGATTT
The DNA here is from genome assembly GCA_029963845.1 of Rhamnusium bicolor. Taxonomy (NCBI): domain Eukaryota; kingdom Metazoa; phylum Arthropoda; class Insecta; order Coleoptera; family Cerambycidae; genus Rhamnusium; species Rhamnusium bicolor. The sequence goes on along the minus strand of JANEYF010001449.1, from coordinate 9,578 downwards.
TCTCTTGATACATATATGTATCAACAAAAATATAGTTGCCAGTCGTTAATCATCTGGAGTGTGTCATTTTGCCTGTTTCACTTTGTGCTAAATTTAAAGGAATGTTACCTTTCGAAATTCCAAAACAAATTTTGTAAAAATATCGTTGATACTAAGCTGATTAAGAGTAATTTCATCAATATCAGGCAAAGCTACTTCTATTCTTTTAAAGTTTATAATGGTCAACTTTTCTAGTAGCTTACCAATTTCTCCAGAAAATTCTTTTGGTCCACTAGTTTTTTCTTCCGAATGTTGCAATAAGTGGCGTAATGGTAGTTCATTTGTACGAGTATGTAGCAAACAAACAAACCATTGCAAAGATGGTCCCATTGAAAGCTCAAGTTGTCTTAAGATACCATTTTTACAACCTACGTTAACAGCCGATCCATCGCGCCCGACAGCTTGTAATTTAGAAAGGTCGACATTTTCTGCTAAAAAATTTAACATACTCATATTAATATTGTGAGAACTTCCAGATATGGGAGTGACGACCAAAATATATGGATCCTGGTTCGGATATCAACACAATATGCTATTCACTTATTATTTTTCTCGAAGTCTTTTCTCCATATTTACGTGAATAAAGCTCCGCATAAACAGATAATGGCGCTCCTTATGTTTCCCTCCTTATTTTGCTGCGATTTTGGAGGAATCTTCTCTGGTTAAAATTTTCATATCTTTTAGAGTTGCATTTACAAGAATAGCCGCTGTTCTCTCAGAGGCCCCTATTCTGTTACAAGCTTGCGCCAAACTTGGAAATTTTATTCTCATTTGAGAAGTTGAAGAATAGTTTATATTTGTGTTACGTGTAATACTTCCAGCATATTCTAGTTTATCATCTTCATCTGAGGAATCCAAGGGTTTTTTCATAGAGGATGATAGATGACAACATCTTATTTTCTTTATTTTCTTGCCATTGATTTTGTCTTCTATTTTAGCCTTGCATTCCAACCTCTTTTGAAGTATTTTGCTAGTTTTGATGTCAACTTTTCCAGTTACCATTTTTAGTGAACTTCTCTTATCGGTTAAAAAGTTTCGTTCAGCCATTTAAAGCAAACTAACCAGGGAATGAAATAAAAGCTTAAAATTAAACTATTACTTTTTTAGTGTAACAAAACTTTTACATTTTAACGGATTAAAATCAAAAACCTGCAATAACATGCTGGAAATAAAGTAGAAAATGTATGTTATACTTTTTCTGTGAAAATTTGTTTCATACGTCATCATAATATATACTTTAAATTTCCCCATTGTAAATATAAAATCAAAAGACAGACATTTGTCATTATTTCCTTTTTTCTAATCAATAGTCACATTTTCTTTATCGTTACAGCAACCCAACTGATTTCGTAGAGTGTTAAGATTTCGAGAGAAATCTGGCAAACTGATAGACGTATTCATATGATTTTTTGTGGTATAACTAATACTGTCAATCAAAAATCTTGTAAAATCTTTGTGTGAATTCAGACCCAATCTAATTCGTTCAACAATGTAATAGCAAATATAACAATTATTTATCAAATATAGTTTAATTTCAAACAAAATAGTACTTGTTATTTTTAAAAAGCACTAAATTATTTATATCATATAAATCAATCCCTGTTATTGTTACTATTGCACTGAAGTAGTACCTATACTTCGTTCATTCATATGAGCAAATAAAAAACTGTGTACCTGGGCTCGCAGAGCGACCCTTTGTCGACCGTCAGTCTTTTCGAACGAACAGAACGAGCCGAGCGCGCACGAACAAAGATGAATAAATAATCCGAACAAAAGTTCTTTGCATTCACGTTCGTCGTATTCGTTATGTTCACATGCATTCCCACACGTTCGTAGCTATATTTATTAAGTAGACTCGGTGGCAACAGACAATTTTTTAATTCTGTGCGAATTGTTATTGTCAAAAAAATAACAAAAAATTAAAAAAATATGGACACAATTGACTTGGCGATGGCAACAGACGGTTTTTCATTTCATGCTAATTGTTAAAAAATATTTCAAAAATCAAGAAAAATATGGATACGAAGATTGTATGGGTGCAAATTCGACGATGAAAGGTTACCGCCTGCCAGTCGATAATCAAGGAGACCATATGAGTATCATACTTTTTCTGTTTTGAAATTTTTGGTATGGTGGCCTGATACGGTGGGGTGGGGGACATTTTTTTAATCCAATGGCTACCAATATTTGTCCGCATAGGTAGTTAGTATATGTACTCCACATACCACAATTACGCTGGCAGACAAAACTTCCGGTCGGCGTGCGGTAACCGGAAATCGAAAAGAAAAATTTTTTTAGTTACCGGACCAAACCTAGCGGACAATGTTTGTTTTGGTGTGTACAGTACTGTACTATAGTGGTAGACGTTTCTATCGGTCAATTTTTGAGCAATTTGTCATTAAAATGGCGAGAAATGGATCCAAATTTGAAATGAGGATAAAAAATAGTTAAAATTTAAAAATACGTCTGCCTAGTCAGCTTATAGTTCATAAGGCACTAAGAAACCCTAACCTTGGCTGGCAGACATTTTTGCCATATTTAACCCTCCCAAACTACCACTTGGAATTAAATTTTTTTTTTTCAGCGTTTCGTGTCAGTATTTTTTTCTTATAAATATTAAATAACGTCCTTTGAATATGTTGTTACAATAGAAAATATGAGAAATTTGAGCTCTTTTAACCCTATCAGGGGTATCCGACCGCCATACCAAAAATTTCAAAAGAAAAAAAACCAATATGGAAAAGATTTGCCAATAAATATGTTGTCACTGCATAAATAAATCACTTTTTCAGGAAATCATTCTCGTAATCAGTTAACTACCAAACATATTTTTTTATTTATTATTAGCCCATCAAATTAAAGTAAACTTTATTTATCTACCAAAAGTCGCACTTTTGATGTCGTTAAACTTTGTTTTGATGTGGTAATATCAAAATTGATTTACATACGTGTCTACCTAATTATAGACTAAAGTGTACATTAGTTTCAGAGCAAAGATATTAAGTTTCATATATGAGTTATATGACTAATTCATTCCCGCATATGCAGTTTTGTTACTACATTTTTATCTCGACTATTATAGCCATTTGACATCCGCATTAAATCTTTAATTTGTACCTCATTCATTATTTTGAAAAAAATCCTAAAAATTCAATTAGACAAGCCTCAAGAATAGTGAATATTAGCAAAACATTCATACAGGAAATCTTAAAAAAATTTAAATTTCACCCATAAATAAGTTATATTTTTTGCAAAAGCATACCGAAGCAGATTTTGAAATAAGGCGACATTTTGTGGCGCAATGATGGCAGTTACTTTTGGAAACACATCATATGAACGGATTGAAAGTACGCTTATAATGCAATTCGTAATGCACATTGGACAGATGAACATCACATTGATCATTGAAATACAATATCAAGGTCACTTTGGTGTTAATGTTTGGTGTGAACTTATTGGAAAACATCTTATAGGGCCATATATTTTCGAAGACACATTCATTGATGCTGTGTATTTACATTTTTTAGAAAATCGTTTTCCACGACTTTGTCAAAACATACCTCCAAGATTTTTGCAAGTTACGTGGTTTCAACAAGATGGGGCTATTTACTTTAACTCAAGATTGGTTCAGAATTACCTTAATATCCAATATCACAATATGCGGATTGAAACCTATGGACCTATTCATTGGCCATCTCGAACCCCATATTTGAATCCTTTGGATTATTTTTTACGGGGAATACTAAACAATATTGTATACAGCGTCCATGAATAAAGAACATATAAAACAATAAATAACATGCCTGTGCAAGCATAGAAGATGCTACAATTTTAAATGCTACATCACATTCAATGAAAAGATTCCAAATGTGTCTTGACCAATATGGAGGGCATATCTAAAATTATTTATAATAAGTATTTTTATTGTTTGTTGATTACTCAGTTGATTATTTGTTTTGTGTATCTTTATTTGTAAAAATTTTAAATTATATGTTTAATTTGTATTTTTTGTACAATAAAACCGTTATTACATATTTCAAACATGAAAAATAAAATCAAACTAGCAAAAAGTTCATAATATTGTCATAAGGTGGAGCGAAAATTGGATGTCAATGGAAAATAATTATTATTATTACAATTGGGATATCAAAGGCGTCGCTACACCTAGCATCGATGGACCAAAAACATCTTTTGCTACCAGATGGGCTCCAAAGGTAAATAATAGGTAATGTAAGTATCTATGGATATTACATAAACAAATAATATATATGTCAAGTTTCACGCTTGACATTCTAAAAAAAGAAACACAACTTTGAAAAAAGAAGGAGATTCGTTTTCCGAAACGTTAGAGATTATATTATTATTTTTCTATCTCATATTAGTTGTAAAAAAAATATCTGACTGATCTTTTTGACGTAAAGTTACAAGTGTAGAGGTTTATTTTTCCAGTAACATACTGACAACAAAGAATTACTCATGTGGTAGTAAGTCCCAAAATGAAAAAGAAAAATTTAGAGAATGCCACAAATAACGTTCAGACAATATTAACATTTCTAATTTGTCTACATTTTACAAGGTTTGTTCCGCATTATAATTATGAATACCTTTAAATAAAAAAATATTCGAAATATCAAATGAAAGTTAGAAATATTACCTCTCCATATATTTTTCGTGACTGCAGGTAAATATCTGGAGCCGCCTTTGCACAAATGACAGCTTGTATAAAAATTGGGGCGATTATCCTTACACGCCAAATCCTCATCTGGTCTCTATAACTTGGCTTTATCCATTTATTTTTAGTAGTATATTTACCTACGACCTGTTTGAAAACAAATGGTTTGTTTGGTCATTATTAAACTAGTTTTTGATGCGTTTACCTAATGAGGGCGAAATGCAGACACAGATAAACGATGGAGTTTGATAGATAAGGGAATATTAGGCGTAGAGCGTAATTCTATGCTTGTTGTGTAGGTATATACAGGGTGTAACATGATGAAATGTCATAAATGAAGTATTCTTTGACCAATTTAAGAATATTTTGTTATATAAACATTTGATCTTAGAACCTTCTTTTCCAAAATACAGGACGTTAAGTTTTCAATACCTTTAACTAGTGACGTAGCTAAGGGGTATGACTGTTACGTCACGTTATGTCACGTCACTGAAAAAAAATGCCTTTTTTGCAATTTTTGTAACTTTGAACAAATACACCGGCGCACACAAAAAAAAGTTGTTTGTAGATTTGACGCCACCTACCTCCCGACATGTATTTCGACCCGCTGAATACGAATGTGAAGTCAGTTTGGACCGTACACCCCCAAATATCGAGTAAATTGAAAAACCGTAAAAAACAGCGAAAATTGGGTGTTTCGGCAATAAAAAAAATTTTTGTGGATCTAAACCAAGCCTAATTTTTATGTATTTCGATCCGCTGAATACGAATTTAAAGTATGTTTAGACCATAAGCCGTTTTAAATCTAAGTAAATTGTAAAAAACCCTCGAAAATTGCTAAAAATTGCAAAAAATTGTGATAATTGTGGTTTTTTGGTTATGACGTCATCTTTGTTTCAATTATGACGATATTTTTTTTTAAATAGAACTCCCTGTATATTTCCATTTTTGGATTCTGCTTCAACAGCTGACTCCAAACACTTAGGGTCTAAAATTGATAATTCGGGAGATACGGCCATTTAAAAAGAAACAATTAAAAACGTAAAATAAACACGTTATTTATAGTTTTACTACGGTTTCTTTTTTGTTTTATCATTATCATCTTTGAGGGTGAATCACTTAATAATACTTTACCCCAGTAGTGGTTTCTCAATAATTGTTGTAGATTTATTTTAATTTATAACATGAGTGTATCTGTAAAGCAAAAAATTAGAGACTAGTACGGTGGAGGATTTACCAAAAACAGGTCGCCCAGGTGTTGACGAGGATACAAAATTAAATATTTTACTGGTTGTTGAAGGAAATCCACATACCAGCGTTCGCCAGGTTAGTCGCGATTATGGTGTTTCTAAAACGTCAGTACATACAGTATTAAAATTAGAAAAATGGCATCTCTTTAAGATTCAGCTTGTGCAAGAACTAGGTGATGATGATCCAGATCAGAGGATACAATTTTGTGAAACAATGATGAATATGTACAATGGTGATCCTCTTCTGATAAAACATATTATTTTCTCCGATGAATGCATTTTCAAATTAAATGGTGAAGTGAATTGTCAGAATTGTAGATACTGGGCAAGGGAAATCCCTCGGTGGATGTGGTAGCAGCACACACAGTATCCACAAAAGGTAAATGTGTGTTCGGGAATTGTAATAAATAGAATCATTGGACACTATTTTTTGGATGGAACTGTAAACGGACTAGCATATATCCAATTTTCAATGGGCTATCTTATCCCAACGTTATTAAATTTGTTCCCCAGTAGAATTAATACTGGACATGTTGACAAAAGCCTGTCGCATCAACAGGATGATGAGCCTCCTCATTATGCAGCAGACGCTCGAAGGTATCTTGACCAAATATTTGATAGATTGGTAGACGTGGACCCATCGAATAGCCACCAAGGTCACCGGACCTCAATCCATCAGATTATTTTCTGTGGGGTCATTTAAAAAACTATATTGTACTGTCAGCTACAACAAGGAGTACTGTTCGAACATTTACTATAAATTGTTTTTATTATTAACTAGCCGTTAGTTCTAGTGACTATCATTTGTTCAAAAAAAACATGAAATTTTTTTAAATACTTATATTTAAAATGGCCGTATCTTTTAAATTATCGATTTTAGACCCTAAGTCTAATACATTTTTGGAATCAGCTGTTGAATCGGAATTCAAAAATGGAAAATTTACATGGTGTTCCATTTAAAAAATATATCGAAGACGACATAACGCAAACAGTGATCACATCATAACCAAAAAAAAAAAATTAAAGATAAGGTGCGCAGTTGAAATTAAATATCGACATGTCCGAGGATTTTTTTAAAAATATTTTTGGTTTAAGAAATAAATAATTTATTCCATACTTTACGGTCACACTGTACATTAATTTGAATGAATTTATTAATATTATTTTATATGCGCCCACTTTGTTACAAGTTTCAAGGAGTATATGAAGAACATTTCTAATAAATTTCTAATAGTCACAAGTTTCTTCAATTATTTAGTTTTTTTTTAAGTGGTAACCGTCGACTCCCACAATTAACTGCAGAACTTCGTCTCTCTGCACCTAATACAAAATCTTAAATGTTCAAGGGGTTACTTTGGTGACTCGGGAGGCAGTTAAGAATTTTTTTTAACATTACTATCAGTTTGAAAAAATATTACCATTGATGAGAAATTTAAAAAATACAATTTCCTACTATAAAAACGATCTAATGTTTAAAAACTGCTGCCCATTTAGGGATCAACGCTTCCACACCGCTTTTTATTAATTTTTGACATTTTACATTTTAAGAACTGCCTTAACATTTCATAAGATCAAATGTGTGTAAACATTTTTATTTGCTCATCCTTTTTCTTGGCCTCAAATTGGTACCAAATTTGAACGCTTTATTTAAGAAACGCACACTGTGTGGCTGCTATCTCAATACATACAGAAATATATTTTTAGTTGAAATGTTTTTTCGCCATAATTCGTTGGTTTGTCTAAAAATGCAGTCAATTTAAAAATTCTTCACTTTAGAGGTGAGAAAGCAATTAACTCATTACGTTTCCAAGGAAGCACTAACTTTCACAAATAATTACATCTTTTGACAAATATAGGTAATGTAATAATACAGTTTCCCAAATAATTTCAACTTTTCCGCAGGCTGTGTATATTCGGCAAATTTATCTGCGTTATTTATATTTAAATCTGCTGGCACTATATTAACTCCTCGTTAAATATGACATTGTGTTTACTTCGAAAACTTCATCAAAAGCCCTGTTAATTAATAAACTTTGAAATTAATAATGTTATACACAGTTGCGACCCATTGGTTTTGCAAAACAATTGAAACTTTATTACAAATTTGTGTACAGTATAAATGACGTATGTTCCAAGTTGGAAATTTGAAACAGCGTACTGCCTGCAATACCTGCGAAATCTATTGATTCGACGTAGAAATGATGAGGTTATCCATTATGGATAAGGTGTTTCCAATGGTAGTTATTGTTCGATGAAACTGGCCTTATTGTTACCCTTAAAGTCATCAAAATTATATTGAGCAGCATGAAACCTACAATGTGCACTTTATTGTTCCGCAAATCGAATTTCCTTTGGTGCTATGTGACAATATTTACTTGCCTTTACTTTTTATCTATATATATATTGACTAATAAAAACGTGAAAATACGAACAAAACACACCCAGAACGCCATAAATATACAATGTTGCTTAATAGATATTTTAATTCTGTTAGTGATAGCAATTATACAAAATGTTTACGAACCGATGACACTACATTAAAATAGTTATTAGTTATTACTCTTTTAATAATTTAGTAACGAATTATTGTTCGACAACCAAATTGATCGATTGACCAAAAAATTACCCCAATATAAATTCAATAATTACCGAAATATAAATTTTTATTATCATTATTTTTTTGTTAATAAACTGTTGAACTAAACAATCATTTCGCCAACATTTTCAGACCTTCAGACCTCGTTAAATTATCAGTAACCACTTTTCTTAAACGACGATTTCAATTTGAAACATTTCTATCAATCGTTTAAAACAGAAAGTGTTACCGACATTATATCCGTTATCAAAATCTATTTCCTGTGATATATTTCCAGATTATTCTAAGAAAATTACAAATTAAAATCCTGAACACGTGCGTAAATTGTCAAAGACGGACGCTATTGACATAATCTCCTTGCTTTGTCCCTCTACTAACTAGATCCGGTACCTTTGGTCAGTTTGGTTTCAATGCCGTTACAGTGTACAGGATGGAAAAATTTTGATGTTTGTATAGGTATTGGTAACTATAAGAGATACAAAAAAATGGAAGACACATTCTTAATCTCTTTTTTTGAGACAAATTCACAGGCGAAAACAAGAATTTGCTATCGTCTTTTGTTTTCGAGTTATAAACAAAAGTTCGATTTTTCGACTTTTAGACATGTCAATATCTTGGTTGTTTGTAAAGTTATAAAAAAACAACATTATTCATGCACTTTTTTCTGTATAATGCAGTGGCGTCGAGAAAATTTAAAAAAAGTGAAATTTTGAGTTATGGCACAAAGTTTTATTTTTTTAAATGGAAATCATTGTTCGCTATGGTTTAGTTAAAAAGAAATTTTTTTCATTTTCAAACTATATGTCATATGTGTGGTCGTTTTTGATTTGTAAGTTTTTAATAGCGAAAATAATCTTTTAGTGGATTACTTTTTGTGTTTTTTTATATTTATACCAAGTAGGCGTGTGTCATCTATGACAGCGCTTATACGTTTGTCAGTAAATTGCATATTAATAATTTTGTTTCCGTTATTGAGTTATGGATTCTCGTAAAACATGTTAATCTTTATTACGTCATACTT